>CAUYPK010067397.1:0-30450 GCA_963574355.1 Loris lydekkerianus | reverse complement strand
TGGATGGAGCTGGAACATATTCTTCTTAGCAAAGTATCTCAGGAATGGAAGAAAAAGTATCCAATGTACTCAGCCCTACTATGAAGCTAAATTATAGCTTTCACATGAAGGCTATAACCCAACTATAGCAAAAGACTATGGGGAAAGGGCTAAGGAAGGGTAAGGGAGGGGGGAGGTTTTGGTGGAGGGAGGGTAATGTGTGGGGCCACATCTATGGTGCATCTTAGAATGGGTACAGGTAATTGCACTAATGTACACAGCTATGATTTAGCAATTAAAAATAAATAAATAATAAATAAATAAATAAATAAATAAATAACAAATAACAGTAAGTAGCTGGACTCATCTCTTGGTTTTCTATTCTGTTCCAGACATCTACTTCTCTGTTTTTGTGCTAGTACCATGCTGTTTTGATCACTATCAATTTATAGTATAGTCTGAGGTCAGGTATTGTGATTCCTCTTGCTTTGTTTTTATTTGTGAGTAATTTCTTGGCTATTTGAGGTTTTTTCTGATTCCATATAAAATGAAGTATTATTTTTTCAAGATCTTTAAAGTATGACAGTGGAGCTTTAATAGGGATTGCATTATAATTTTATATTGCTTTGGGTAGTATGGACATTTTAACAATGTTGATTCTTCCCAGCCATGAGCATGGTATGTTTTTCCATTTGTTAACATTTTCAGCTATTTCTTTTCTTAGAGTTTCATAGTTTTCTTTATAAGATCTTTCACACGTCCTTTGTTAGATAAACTCCCAAATATTTCATCTTCTTTGGCAGTACTGTGAACAGAATAGAGTCCTTAACTGTTTTTTCAGCTTGACTATTGTTGGTATATATAAAGCCTACCGATTTACGAATGTTGATTTTGTAACCTGAGACACTGCTGTATTCCTTGATCACTTCTAAGAGTTTTGTAGTAGAATCTAGACTGTATTTTGAAAATACTACTTAATGCTTTACTTTTATATGAATATTTCTGAAGAGTTTGGTTATTGTGGCTATATTCCTTTATATGCTAAATGCAATAGCATGTATCTGAATTACCTCTTATACACAATGCAGCTTACTAAATATTTTCAATAGGGGCTCCCTGACTAACTTCAAAAAATGTCAAGCCTTTGGCACCTCAGAAAATTATAGAAACTTACACTGTCAAAATAACAGTACTTTAAATAAGATATGCAATGCCTATATGTTAAAAGTTAGTTACAAATTGCATACTGTAAGTATTGTACCGTAAAATATGTCTAAAAGCTAATTTCACATTTATTTTATTTACTCTTTGAAAATCAGTCAACATCTTTTAATTTATGAAGTGCCAGTTTAGTTAATACATATTTTGTGCATTACAGCTTTATCACTAAATAAGGAAATTATATACCAATAAGACATACTCTTAAAAACCTACATTTTTGATGCCCCACTCAGATTTTATTAAGACAAATTAAATCAAAAAAGAGTAGAAACAATTTCAATATTGGTCCACCCATATTGTTTGAATACTAAGTCTTTTAATGTTAAAACAAACTACCAAACCTATCAGAAGTCATTTGATCAAAAAAGGGCAGATTCTTTCTGAATGCTTGTCTTCAGTACTCTCATTGCCACACCATAAACATATGTTTTAAGTGTTTGTGTAAGAGTTAAAGATTTCCTTGGAGATGTCAGTCTTGTCAAAAACACAGATAAAGTAATTTTGGTGCCAAATATGATATCAAATTTATTTTCCCTGCAAAAATTTGGATATGGTCCTTGATTTATCAAAAACAGAGACATTTATGAAAGGAGGAGCACTCAAATTGGTTAGCCCGCCAAATGGCTAAAATAAAATAGAAAGTTAAAATACTTTATTTGAGCTGATTTTTTTATAGAAACCTTATGTATGACTTTCACTTTCTAGAAAGTGGTTTTCTCTTGAACACACATCAGAACCATTCATCATAATATAATTGCAAGTTGTCAGTCAGGGCCGCACCCTTCACTTTGTGGCAAACCGCCAACACATCTGTCAGAAGCACTCATAAGCTTCCGTGTGTTATTGTAATCCTCTACAAAGAGAATGGGCCCATTCACCGATTTCACATTTTCCAAAGGAAACAATGACTTGCTTAAAACCCAATCTAAATGAAATTGTGTTTCCTTCACACCATAAGCTTTCTCACCAAATGACTGATCACGTAAGTAGTTAAAGAAAATCATGAATCTTGTATACAGCTGAATTCTTTATGTACTGGATATACATTTTTAAAAAGAAGGAGAGGTATCCATAACAATTATGTGTATAAATATATGTCATGCATATATTCTTAGCTTATAAGAGAGACCATAACTAGTAACATACTATTTCAATAAATTTTCCTTAACTATCCTTCTGTCATACCAACACTACATATTGATAGAAACCAAACCCATTTTTGATAAGAACAAAATGCAGTCTAGAATTACACCATGTTAGTTCAATTATCATGAATGGAAATCACTTCTACAATCTGAAAGTCAACTCTCAACAAAGAAGAATAGAAGAGAGAGGATAAAATTCCTTGGAGCTATACAGAGTTAAATAAAGAAAGTTCTTTTATTCACTCTCTATCTGACCTTCCAAGGAAGTTTCTAAGTATCAGAAGTAAAATCTAAAATCTTTAGTCTTCATCTTTTTTTTTTTTTTTTTTTTTTTTTGAGACAGAGCCTCAGCCGTCACCCTGGGTAGAGTGCCATGGCATCACAGCTCACAGCAACCTCCAATTCCTGGGCTCAAGTGGAAATCTAAAATCTTTAATACCAACAAAATAAACCCCTTATTAAAAAAAAAAAAAAAAGATTTGATACAAAGCACCAAATATTCACAAATCATAACTTTTCAAATTGCTTTAATCGTACATACAAGCATATATATTCCATTGTTTCCTTGCCTGCATCCTCTCTCTCTCCATGTATTGAAGAAGCTGTAGCATGTTTATTTATCTGAAGATTTGAATGAAGACTCATGTATCGCTGTTATCAAAAATATGAATAGCCTCTTCCTACAAGATAGGGTAATCTTCACAAATATACACATATTTTTATATATTACATATATGCAGATATATGTCACTTTTCCTACTGTATTTCTCAGACAAAATTAAACCTTTCAGAAATAATGGAAGTGATGAACATAAAGTCTCTAAGCCCAGTAAAACTTCACTGGTTCTCAATCATCAATAACATACATATTTAATAGACCTTATAGTGACTATAAAACACACAAACTCCATATTAATTCCTGTTCATATCGTACTTAAGTCAGACAAGTGATTCCAATATTTTATCTTATTTAACCTCCACTTAACGTGTTATTCAATGGTGTCAAATGGGTGATAGCATACCAATATATAAAACATTCAGAGAACCAACTTTTCCAATGCAATACACCACCACAAATTCCTATCTCCAGATTCCAAAAAAGTTCAGGATGCCTTATCTCATGAACCTCAATAATTCTATCAGTGATATTTTCATATATTCATTTTATAATATAATATAAAGTTATGAAACCCAAATAAAATGCCTCATATCTATCCCTTGCAGAAAGGAGAAACAATCAAATAACTCTTCTACTGACTTTTTATAAGAGGATAGATAAGAGGATAATAAAACCATGCCTGACAGTCTTTATTTTGAAGAAATACAGATATTCACTCATTTGTTTTACTTCTCATCAACAAACTGGTAGATATTCTGGAATCAAGACAAAGTTTCTTTTTAAAATGTTTAAAGTTCAGTTACTAGAACATTACAGATGGAATGACTGTGTGATAGAGATAAATATAGGACTTTTTGAATATGGAAAGTAATTCTATCAAATTGACCAGCTATAATGGTCAATTTGATGCCCTTATTTTAAAATTGCTGCTCTCCTAGAAATTAGTTTTCCAGAAAAACTTCTGCTATTCAAATTTGAATGCAGAAATATGTTTTCTTGTCAAAATTCATCACTAATATGTTCCTTTACTTAAAGACTGTTTCCAACCAACTGCTTCAATTAGAAGTAGTTTAAAAAAGGAAAAAACATTGTGGGAACTGACAACAACAAATGCAATTCACCAAAAACATTCATCTCTGGGACTTATAGTAATCCTTATTCAATGATCAATAAAATATTTAAATTTATAATTTTAAGTACTGTGTTTTATTTTAAAATAATTATAAGCTATTTTCTTTATGATAAAATCTAATGCTTAAACATAATATGTGCATTTAATCTCTGAAGGTCTCATGTATTTATAAAGTCCAAAAAAAGATATGGGAACCATTTTAGCCAAAGACCACAAGGTAATATCATTAGCCTTAAAAAAAAAAAAGCTAGAAAAATACATTTTTGTAATAAGAACTTTTGATCCTGAGCAATTTTTAAAAGTGCATTTGTCATTTTTAAAATGTATAATTCATTATTATGGATTTGATTTTATTATTACTTAGACCACAGGGAAAAAAAAAGTATAAATTCAGAGGTTACATAAAGAAATTTCAAACTAAATATAAATTGTAAAATCATGTATTTGCCTGAAATTATATATTTTGATAATCCATTGTTACACTATAAGTTATGAAAATTTAAAACATTTTTAAACCATTTTTCTATAATTAATCCTCTCATTATTTGAAGTTTGATTATGTACACACACATGTTTATCTAATATTTTGGCAAGATAAGAGTACAACTCTATAAATAATCCATACTGAAAATGATGGAATTGAAATTTATCTGATGAGAAAGCCTGTGATATGATATATATGTATATATGTATAAAGATACATACATATGTATGTAATGCATACATGCATATGTATGGTTTATATATATATATAATAGGCATTTCCATCAGACACATACATACATATCTTTATATATGACTTCACTGAGGGTCAAAGTCGAATATAAAAATGGAAACATTTATTCTGGTTCATATCAATTGAATGGCAATATCCAAATCAAATCTTAGGTAGTATATAACTCAAATAGCACTCAGGGAAGAAACAGGTCATTTGTATTATCTATAAACAATCACAAATGAAAAAATGTAACAATCTACTTTTTAAAAAATAAAATTGATTAAAAATATTAAAACAGAAATATATAACATCAAAAAGATTGAATGGAATTCTTGAATGATTTCATAGCAAGAAGTAGATAATTTTGTGTTACATGATAAAAATACCAAAGATAATCATCCTTAAAAGGGGAAAAAATTAATTATCCCAAGAGTACCTCTAAATAAGTTTCACAGAAGATAATTTTCTTTAAATCACAATTTTCAAAAGTAATCCAAAACACAAACACAACTACACCACACTAAGAAACCCTTTCTAAAAGCACTAAAAAATGATTTGTGTGGCTTCTTTTTTTTTCAATTAAAGCTGCTAAAACATTAAATATTTTATTTTATGCTATTAAACACTACATAGTTACAAAAAATTCTCTCAAATAAATGATAGGTACTATAACAAGAATCTTTATCTTTGTCATATTTTCTTGTTATGTCAAAAAGGAAACTGCATTAAATGGTGATAATGTTCTATAATTTTAGTTATTTTTTTAAGTCCTTTAGAGTCACATTATTATTTAAACAGACATGGTTTAAAATAACTAAAGGATCTCTGATATTTTGAAAAAAAGATCTGCTGACAAATAAAGAATATGATCAAGTTCAGATTACAATTATGCACAGTTTCTAATGCTGATATTTAAATAATGTGCTTACCCTTAATAATGACATGGAATACTTCTCTCCTCTTAGACTGTTATTTAACAAAAAAGAAGTGTTAGTCTTAAAATGTTAACTCTAATACCTAAGACTACAGATACCCTCTCAAGTCTAACAAGCTGTCTCTGGTATCTATTATAGTAGAAAACTGGGTATTCACACTAATCAAATAATCTAATTAGTAGAGTTACTATATTAATAGTACATAGATTATTAATTTTCATAGAATTTAGATTATGTGCTGCTGAACATAGCTTAGTTTTTATTGCTTCAGGAATTATTTCATAATTTGAAAATATAATTGTCATTAATCAATAGGAAAAAATTGTTGAATGAGTGCTCCTACAGAATACAAATAAAACTAATTTTAATCGTATTTGTATAAAGAATATTTTCATACTTAACACACTTCAAAAAAGATGTTTCAGTTCTCCTATATTCTATTCTAAATCCCCTTCTTACTCATGCTTCTGTTATAGAACTTACCATTTTACATTGGTATAACTTTTTATACACACTCACCCAACACCATATATTTATTTATTACCTCCTATGTCCTAGGAAATATGCTAGGTGTTAGAAAGAAAACAGTAAATTAAACAAATAAGCTTCCCTCCCTGGTTGAGCTTCTGTTTAGTAAAGACTATAGGTAACAATTAGGAAAATGCGAATTTGTTCAAAGTACTATGGCAAGAAAAGTACAGTTGTCTGCCCCCACATTCATCCCAAATCGATTCCCTACTATTTCCCTAGTGAACCTTTTCTGGTAAAGTTGTATTTCATTCAAATTTTTGTGCTATATGCCTATCACTGTGTTCATTTAATTTTTTGAATAATTTGTATTACTTTTCAGTAATGATGAAACACATGTCCTAATTTCTAAACATCTCTTCTAATTTATCATCATTAGTACACATCTAATATGCATAAACGGCACATAGCATATACTTCAGTCATAAAATAGATTATTAATTATGATTTATCATATAAAACTATTTGTAGGTTTGTTTGGAAGGGTAGGTACAGTCAAGTCAGGCTAACTGGACCACAGGCAAAACAAATCTGCTAGTTTTTTTTCATTAAGTATGAGGAATAAAATAACATTAAAATATCAATTAGCTAGACTACAAAAATTTGACACTAATTAACTGAATTTTTACATTGAATTGATAGAGAATAGAAAATAAGAATGGTTAAAAAATAATATTTCAAGAAGCAATTAAAAATTCAAAAATGTCAGGATGTTCTTCAACTTTCCAGTGCCTGGCACTGTACCTTATATACAACAAGAGTTCAATAAATGTCTGTGAATGAATGAATTCACCCAGATTTCTATACATTCATGCTATATCCTATGGCAATCACAAAGGGTCAGTAATACGTCTGATATACTGGCTAACACTGGATTAATAAAAACTCCTTCAATTACATTACCTATACTAAAGTGCTATGGTAGGAAAATTACCTATAAAATTTTTATAAATATTTTCAATATGTATAAAAACAATTAATTTTCTTATGAACCTTCAAATATAACATCTATTTCTTTGTATTTTCCATTCTTAGAGTTTCCTAAGTAAATCAAATTTTGGTACAGAAAAATAATATGAATCATTTTCTATTATATGTCTTATAAAATGAGAAGATACATTATCCCAATGTAAAAGTATTCACAAATTCAAGAAACTAAGCTTCTTGAAATACAACTTAATATCATAGTTCTGAAAGCTAAAAATAAATGAATGTCTAGTCCCTGTCTTACTTCGTGTTTCTGGAAAGAATTTCCTTTTCTAAAAAGAAAATGTCTTTTGCAGACTTCCAGGGTCCACAGTGAAAAAAGGTACTAAGATCAATGCAGTTTAGCCTGTGACTAAACAATGACAACACCAAAGTCTAATAAACTTTTAATCACTATCAACAATATCCCAATGGGCACATCTGACAGCAAGCAATTGTCAGTATAGACCAAGAAGAACAGGAATACTTGAGGACATCCTTTTTATCCAACTGTAGGTCAAATTGCCTTAACTAAGATATTACTATCTCTAATATGATGATCAATATGTTCAATAAGTTATATGATGAACTATGCATTATTAGGCATAGTTCTGTCTTATACGAAAGAAATGCTAACAGAAATATTCTGAGAAATTACAAAATGCTTAAACCATATTCTTCCTATTCCCTGTGGCCTATGCCAATCTTTAAATTATTGGATCCTCATGCTATTTATGACATAAAGAATACAAATAAAGTGGGTGCAGTGGCTCACGCCTGTAATTGAAGCACTTTGGGAGGCCAAGGAAGGAGGATCCCTTGAGGCCCAGAATTTCAGACCAACCTGAGCAACACAGTAAGACCCCCATCTCTACAAAAACTAAAAAAAAATTAACCAGGAGTGGTGGTGCTCCTATAATCTCAGCTCCTCCAAAAGCAAGAGGACCACTTGAGACCAGGAGTTCTTAGTTGCAGTGAGCTATGATTGTGCAACTGTACTCCAGCCTAGGTGACACACCAAACTTTGTCTCCCAAAACAAAAAGAATACAAATGGAAAATATTAATATCTATAAAGTAATAGCAGAAATTTGAGTGTCTATTATTTTCTATATGTTTGACATATTTCATTATTTGTATTTTTAAATTAAACTTCAATCAAACAAAAAAGTGGTAGGATAGATGAAGTACTGATCATTTTTAAAACGAAATGATGGGTCCATAAGGATTTATTGTAACTATTCTCTCTACTTTTGTGTAGTTTTGAAACATTTTCTACAAGAAAGGTTTTTTTTTAACAAAAAAGAATTGTTATGAAAAATACAAGGAAAAATTATAAATTACAATTTTCTAAGCAATATGAAAACACAAATACACTTTCTTGTTGCTGTTGTTCACATGATCATGTAGATAAATTCCTAAAATGTAAAATTTCTATACTAAAAAAACCCAAAAAACAACCTTACGTCCCGAAAACAAATTGACAATGGTCAAATAAAGTATAGTCCAACTGTGTTGGGTAAACACAGTTTACCCTAATTAGATGAGTTTGTACTGTAAGTTAGTTCAAACAGAGGGCCCCATTATACCCAACTACTCCACCTGAAACTGTGCTTATCATGTTGAATGGAAACATAGGATAGAAAGAACACTGAAGTATCAAGTGACCTGAACTTATTCAATATATTAATCATTAATTTCCTCACTTCTAGAGTAGCATAAGAGTAATATCTGCCCTTCCTCCACTCAAAATTTTTATGAGATTAAATAATGCATGCAAAAAAGCTTTGCAAAGTGTAAACTACTATGTTCAATGAGAGCATTATAAACTTAACAAAGACCTAAAGAATTCCTAGTGCATCTGTTTATACAACGTAAAGCCATCACACATTTGATCCCACACATAGAAGTTTTGTCTGGCCTTGGGTACTGTCAAGTAGTTCCTAACTTCCCTACTGACTCTGAAATAATGAGCAAGGATGAAGAAAGGTGTGTTGAAAATGAGATTTAAAATGTCTTGAAGCTTATGTACATTTAATATGCATTTTTTAAAAAAGAGAAGGGGAGGAGTTGAGCCAAGCTTCCTAGCAACAATTTCTCCTACCTTCAATATACTCCCTCAGGCTTCATGCCGCTTTTCATACTTCATTGTTACACTGGCTATTCATTAACCTGGTTTTAACAGAAAAAATTTTCAGGAGAAGACATAGAGAAAAGGCAGAAAGAAGTACAGTGTAATTTCCCAAGGATCCAGTATTCCCTGGAAATAGCCCAGATTCAGAAGATTGTCTTCCTGTCATATCCAATTTCTTCAAACCCTTGCTCAACTCCAGATTATGTGAAGTTCTGGTCTATTGACATTTCTGAACATACAGTTATCCTACGCTAGATGAACCACCTACATACTCCCTTCAATTTCTGTCCACATGACCTGGTGCACCTCCTGTTTTGATCTGCTTGCTGGCCCATTTTTACCATTCCCAACCTCATAATAAGATGGTTTGTGGGCTTTCTATATGTTTGTTTACTTGAGCTTCAGATATACTAAGCGTAAGAAAAAGAAGTGGATATAAACGTGGAGAAAGCAAACATGGTCTAAAGCTAAAATTTTCTTGGAACCACTGAAATGCCAAGTGTTGGTACATGCCTATACACTTTTTGGTAATGTGTTTTAGTGCCCACTAATTATTCTATTATATATCATAAGAAACATTTATGGGCTCATACTATATGTAAGCCTATGAGGGTTTTTCATTGATACACCAGGCAGTGAAGTTTCTTAAGAGTTCAGTTGCCAAAAAATACACTCTTGATTCCCCAGTACAATGATACATGATGTCTCCACATACAAGTTATTCTTTGACAAAGCGAAAGTATATTATACTACATTTCCTCTTACGAAACACATTCAGAGATTCCTAAGTTTGACTTGCCTCACGTTTATTTCTGTCTCATATTTAAACATGAACACATCTTGATTCAAATCATATTTAACATGAACACATCTAATGTATAATTTTTTACAAATTAAAATGAAAGCTAATTGTTGACCTTTGCTTTTTGAAATTCCAACCCCAAAACTGACAGGTATTTAAAGATCAGATAAAAAATTATAATAAATTCTGAGTACTGAATATCATTATATTAATGGAATATTAGTGAGAAAAATATTTAAGTAATGACACTAAAACAAATGATAAGAATTAAAACAAAGATTTTTGCCAGCCTAGGCAACAAAACCTCATTTCTACAGTTTTTTCTTTTTAAATTAGCTGAGCATGGTGGCATGCACCTGTAGTCCCAGGTACTCGAGAGGTTGAAGTAGAATGGATAGCTTGAGCCCAGGAGTTTAAGGCTGCCGTGAACTATGATCATGCCACTGCATTTCAGGCTGGACAACAGAGTGAAACCTCGCCTCGAAAAAAAAGAAATAATAATAATAATAATAATAATAATAATAATAATAATGATTAGCCAAGGAAAAGATTTCCATTAATTATTTATATATTTGAAAACAACTATTACCCTGCTCTAAAGTCAGTTACATGAAGTAAGGTTTAAAAATGTTGAAAACTGTCTCAACAAGATCACCTAACAGTGAATGGAATAAAAATAATTTCACATGACTCCTGGATTGTACGAATGGAAACTGTGGTGCAGGGTATATGACTAGATCTGCATAGATGGAGTAACTAAGAAAGTTTGGCATACTTTGAGGTCTTTTATAATCTACTCTTTGAGCCTGGCTACCTCAGGATTTTCATCTTTTAAATAGCTAAGGTTTTCACCAGACAGTAAATAATGTGTGTTTGAAAAGACCTGGGGTAGCTCACTTTTATCTTTCAAATCAAGAGTTACATTGCTATGCCTAAAGACATTTTCCCTCTTCAACTTAAAGAAATGAACATGTCACACTAGATAAATCACTAGACAGCAGCTAACAAAAACCCTAGGTGTGCCTTTTAATTTACTAAAGCCCAGATGCATTCAAATCAAAGAATAAAAGAGCACATAAATGACAAACTCCTAGAAAACTTTCTAGGTGCATATTCAGAGCCTATCAATTTTGTCTTGACAAACCAGTCCTGGATTTAAAGCCATGTACAAAATAAAAGCAGAAGCTTGACTGGCCCAAGAGGAGAATGGGGTCATCATGGGCTTAAAGTCCAGTTGAATATTACTGTGATAACGCCAGCATTCATCTTCAAGGAAAAAAAAATATAATCATGGAAATGGACTTTATACATTGCCACAATAGCCCTGCAGAGAGCTAAAGCTTAAATGGGATGATTAAATATAAAGCTTTTTAACAAACATAATTTTAATAAAGCATAAAACCCCAAATTTCCTACACCTGCAGTGATTTGCCATGTTTCAGTTTCTATTTCCATATTCACTGTACTTATTTGAGTTTCTACCTACAGAATGGAAGAAGTCTACCCAGATGCACTGTCTCATAGAGTATCAAGAAAGTGTCCTTCTCCAGGGCCATGATCTGCACTTCTGACAAACACAAGCAAAATACATGATCTCTTAAAAATCTGAGTAAAAATAAACAGCTCGTAATCAAAGTTAAAATAAAATAGCTTTTAAGTTTTCTTAGTTGGTGAATTATTTCCATCTGAAACTTATGAAATCATCTATTCTATGGCACTTTTAATAGTAATATTTGGGATTATTAGCATGATAAACTTCTCACCTATTCATCTTTTACTTTAAAAATCTGCTCATCTTATGACTAACACCTTGGCATTCAAACAAATACTATGCTGAGACAGAAAAAAATAAAACCTGTATAAATGACAGAGTGTTCAACCATGAACACATTGTCTTTTATGAATATTATAATCACAGAATCAATAAGCCTACAAAGAAAAAACAGGACACAAAACGTGTTTTGTCATTTCTGACGAAGTTATAAAAACAACAGACATTCAATATGCCAAGTGTTCTTCAATCCTTCATAATCATAGCCTTATTGAAGTGAGGACAAAAAGGGTCTAATTGCATAGGAGCAATCTCAATGTAATAGGTTATACACCCAGGCACTGCTGCACAATACAACAAAAACAACGTTCCCTGTGTATAGCAGAATGTCATCTCTCATTTTCAGGCAATTACCTTCTTTCTTGTCAACAGTTTTAATAACCTCCATCATCTCTAAAAGACTTTTGCTTCAGTTAAATAATTTTCAGCTTTTTAATATGCAAATGTGCTTGTTCATATGCATGGGTGAAGTGGCACTGCTACTTGAAATGTGTCAGTACATTGTGGAGCACCTGCACCTCGGGGAAGCTTGATTTAATTGACACCTAATACTATTCATTATTCCACTTAGTGAGCAACTCCTATTAGTCACCTGTAGGTTTTTCTATAAGCAGTGCTTTGGCCACCAATAAAAATATGAATATTTCTATAAATAGAATGTCCATATTTAGTAAAAGGGGTTCACTACTGTCAGCGCTTTGGGGGGAGATAAGAGGATGGTATAGAACCAATATTTTTTTCAGCAGGCAGTTTATAAACTTTCCCTCATTTTTCTATAGATTTCTATACATATGAATAGTTGCACCGTCTGGTAAACACAAGATGCTATTTTCTTTTATGTAACTCAGTAAGTAATATCCTGCTCAAAAGGATGAATAAATAAATAAATAAATAAATGGATGGATAGATGGATGGATGGATGATGAATGAATGAATAAACAAACAAACCTACCTTTCAAAATGCACCATTAGTTTTGTTTTTTATTAAGTCAGCAGTGTATTCTTACTTCTAATGACTCCAGCATAAAAGTGCTATTTAAACTGAATTCTCTACCATAAAACATAAGATACCTAGGCCACTAAGTTAAAAGACAAAAGCATAATGTTGTCAATAAACAAGCATTTATTGATGTTATCTTCTAAGGTAAATTAATGGCTCAGAGAATGCTATTATGAGGAATGCAGGGGGTACATTTTAAATGACTTCAAAATATCAGCTAGGAGAATTATAACACATAGGGGATTTGTGTATTTGTTGGTATTAATGTAATAAATATGCACTGTAAATGATTACAACTTAAGTCTATTAGTCATTTTTGCCTTTATGAAAATGGAAGGATTAACAATGAAGACTATGTGCAGACTTAATAATATTGGGGATGATTTTTTTAACCACATAGTCCATGACCTTATCATCCAGGCCACATTTCTTTCTGGTATTAATGCATTTGTTAGTCCCAGAGGCTTAAACTACAGATGTTTAACATCCTACTTATGGGCAGATCATCTGGAATACAAAGTGAGAAATCTATACTACTTATTATTATATATTATGAGTGTAACAGAGACTTAATAGCCCATTCAAACAAGATTAGTGAAACCATTGGCCAGAAAAAGAAAAGTATCATCTTAACTGAGATATGCTATCAAACCTGTGGGGAAAAACAAAGAACTAAAAGCATATTTTCAGCTGGAATACGTTTTAGGACATCAAAAGAAATTGGCACTACCTAATGTTTTTTATATGGTAGCGTAAAAAACATTAATTATATCCTTTAACATAAACTTGAAACCTTTTTATGAAAAGGGGATTTATAAGTAAGGTGGCAATCTGGCTCTTTGGAAAGCTTATCTACAACATACTAAGAATAATCATAAATCAGGTTAATATCTAGGATCCAAAGAAATGTGAAGTGATAGTGGGCAAAGATTGAGTTCTCTTAACCCCCAGGTCCAATAATTTATTATTTCTATAGAATAAGGGAGAAAAAAAGAAAAAGGAGAAAGCAGTGGTCAACTAGACCTTTGTTGGTATCCCCCAAAATGTAATCGCTAAACTGAAGAATGGCAGCTGGCAGAACAGCTGGTGAATAGGATTAATGTCAGAACAAAGAAATAAAACTCAACATATGTCCAAGCCTGCGGTGCTGGGACTGAGCATGATTATACCCCGACGGATAGGCTGAATACAGCTGGAAAGTGCCACTGTGCCATGCTTCTCTACCCTACAAGGTCATTGCTAAGAAGTACAGCTAATGTCTGAACAGCAAACTCAACTTTCCCTGAAGAACTCAGTTAACTGATAAGGAGAGAGGGAACCCATTTTTAACCCTACCTTTGTGCTGAATAGTTTAAACCTCAGTGCTTGGTTTGCTACAAAGCACACCAAAAGACAGATTAGCATCGAATCTAACAGATTGCACTAAAGTAAATATAATTTTTAAATCATTTAAACCGCTTAATCTCATCTCAATCACATCAAATATTTAGAGCAAACATATTTCCATCTTTCATTTAGAGTTTAAATAGGCACAAAGGAGAAAAAAATTTAATTAAATATATAACAGTAGATATGGTTTTGTAAATTGTCAATGTTTTCCAAAGTTAGCATTTTAAAATGAGTACATTACAATTAGCAAAAATATTTTAAAGAAGCAGTTTTTCATAACACAATCATCATGTTCTCACACTGCATAATATGAGGTTAAGTTATGTCTTCCTGCCCTATACTCATGTTGTAGTTGGCCCAGTTTAGCCTTTTGTAATAGTAGATGAGAGACTCCGGAATTTGACTGTTGGAACCAGTTACGGTGATAAACAGCAACCACGTGGAAATTACTGATAGATGAGAAAAGGCTTTGTTATTTATAGAAACTTAGGCAGCATAAATTCTATCTAATTGTTTCCTTATTTTACAACTACTGAAAACATGTTTAAAAGAGATCAGTAATCATTGCTAAGAGAGTACTGCCCTACTTGTTTCTGCCGTTTCTTTCTTTCAGATGCCTCAGCTAACTTAAGCTCAACAAGCAGATTATCAGAGGCAACAAATCACCTTCCCAACTAAAAACAGCTAGCACTCTCACTATACTCTTTTGACAACACATCCTTAAGTAAGGGTAGGAATGAGAAGAGAAGGCTGGAGAATTTTATTACAAAAGAGAAGAATATGTCTCTCACAGGCCGAAGGGGAAGGGGACAGCTCACAGTCTCAAAGGAAATCCAACCAATAGACAAAATCTACCTTAAATAGCCACTCTCTGAAAAAAATTACATTTTATTTCTCATATCCGGGATTGGTAGTGGTGGATCACCATAGTGAGAGATAGCCAGGGCCTACATCTCCTATGCCAGCTTTTTTCTGATGCTGCTAAAAAACTAGAGCAGGGTTCTTCCCTACAATCAAATATAAACTCATCACCAACTTGCCTATTTTCTTTTTCTCTTTCTATACGTAAACTAATTACTAGTTTATACATGTAGTATAGCAGCATCAAAAAAAAAGAAAAGCTCTTAAAATTGAGAAACAAAACTTTATGTGTTTTAGGTAAGCATACTAATAGTTTGAAATTCAAGGGACTAATCTTTTCTTTCTTAAAGGATTTTCAAAAAAGCATGACAAAGTTTATAAAAAAGGGGGCTACTTCACAGATAAGATACTGAGCCTTTCAAATGACATTTCCAATCATTCATCAGAATAGAAAAATTGTTGTATATCATTATTTTTGTCTAAGTATTATTATTTTTAAAGACTAGATCTTAATTCTGTATAAATACCAGATTTCACTTAGATCTATAAGTGTTAATTTTCAATGCCTGTGGACATTTGGACATATTCATTTTATTTCTGAATTTTTACTCACAGTTTAAAAGTCTCCTTGGTGTTTGGAATTTTTAAAATGTTAATCTGGTGTGGTTTATAGCTCTATGAAATCTCAAATCGTCCTACATTAAATGTTTAGCACTAAGGAAACAGTAATTTCTGGAAAACTCAAATGCTAGAAAAGTCTGTGCATAGTCCAAAAATATGTAAATGGAATTTCCAATTTTAATGCTGTTATAATGGCTACTACCATTTTATAAAATTCCAAGATTGCATGCTTTGCAGCTTAATGACATTCAACACTTTCTAGAATCTTTAAATGCTGGAGGAAAATGTTTTTATTTGTCATTACAGAATATGGAAAGAGCCTACATAGCTTATTAATGTCTTCTGAATTGTTTAAGAGGATTTTAAGATATGAGTTAAAAGAATTTCATAATCTTAATTTCAATTTCTCCTTTTCATTTAATAGTAGACATTCATTAGGACCCACACACTATAATAAATTATAATAATTTCAAACAAGAATTAAATTACTAGGTACCTAGTGAAAGAGCCATTTTTTCTTAGGTACCCTGTAATCTAACTGTCAGATTTAAAATCTATTCCCAATCAACTCTTCACAACATTCACATTTATTCATCTATGTTAAATTAATAAAAGGTGTGAATAATACTGACAAAATTGATCATTATTGTTCATGTAGATTTAGAAAATTATAAGGTAATCTAAAATGTAAAAGGAATTGAGAGAAACTATTAAGGTTCTTATAAATAAATTCATCCTATGCTATTTTTTCAAATCAAGACTGAAAGTTCTATGAGACTTATTTAAATTGACTATGCAAGCTATTTGATAAATTGTACATTTTTACAGCATAAACCATTTTCATTATTTTTGACAAATATCAGTACAAAGACTCTGCCATAGCATTAGGGTTCAACAAATACTTTAGGAAGCTATGCCAAAATGATGCTGAAAAGTAAAACCTAATAGTAGTCTGAGACGGTTTATAGCCAATGCAGTCTGATGAAGAAAAAACACAATCAGAAGGGATCAAGAAGAGATAGCTGTCCAAAATAAGTACCATACCCCTCATTTCTGCTTTAGATTCAGTGATGTAAGTATAATTCTAACCTAGACTACCAAAGATTAAATATGATTCTATTGACTAATATCCCAAAACAGAACTACCTTTATGGAACAAGTGTGCACACTTCCTGTATCTCCTACCATCTAACCTTGTTGACCCCCTCCTCTTTAACTGGCATCCCTGAAGATAAAACAAAGCATGTCGACATCTGTTCCCATTCACACCGATTTTAATTTACCAAAAGAGCTTTGCTATTTTCAGAGCAGACTCCAGTGCACAATGACAGATTTAGGGCCTTTACTGGGGTTGCATTTCTAGTGTGTCAGCATTTCCTACTCACCAAGAGTAAATTCCAGGGGGTCACAACAAAGGAATAGCTGAAATTCAAATTTCATTACAGAGCTGAAATTCAAATTTCATTACAGAGATTTTTTTCCCACCCTTATTTCATCATAACTTAAGCTACTTATTTCGTCATAACATACGCTATTATCATGCTGTCCTATTTGGTGGGGGCATCATTGGTGCTGCCCAGTAATTGGACTAAAAATTATCTAGTCCTACGGCAAAGATGAAGTTCCTTTAGGCCCTTCCTGTGGAATTATACATACATAATTACCTCTTGGAGAACTTTATATCTGAAGAAATTTAATAACCACAGTATGACAATTTTATAACTCTTTAAATTTGTAAAGTAGTACATGCTTTTTAAAACACTTTCACATACTTAATCTCTGTTTCATAATTTGATCATAAATACTGAGTTTTAAGTCACAGACATCCTTTCCAACCTAAGAATTCCACGGTTATGTGCTTTTTATACCATGTTCTACTCAGACATTTTAAATATGTGTAAAGAAAGTCACTCTCACACTATCCCAGTTTCGCTGGATAATTCAGAGTTTTTAAAACACAATATGAAGAGCAACTTGGAAAAACAATGCCCAAGTTGTGTTGTAATCAAATAACAGCTAAGACATGAGCAGCTGAGCAGAAGGAAGATGGGCAACGGAATGCCGTACAGCAATCAGCACTGTTGACTAATCAGAATTTGAGACACTAGAAGGTAATAAGGGTATTATAAAGAATGGCTTATTGAAGGAGCAGCTGTTTATGTGTAGCTCACTGTTTAAATGAGTTCCACTAGATTGCCATGGTATGTTTTGGTGAAAATGTTTAACTCCTTTTAAAATGATCATTAGAGAAGAAACAGTAAAAACCAAGTGGCAAGTTTGGAGATATCAAAACACCAACTAAGATTTAACAGCTTTAAAACAGCTATCCGGGTGGTTTGAAAATTTTAGAAAATGCCACTTCCAGTGACCTTTTAAATCAAAAATACTTAGGTACTTATTCTATTCTTAAAAAGCTTATAAGTTAAGTCTGTGCCACTATCATTACTGGATTGTTATGGGCACAAACATGAGGTAGTAACATGATGGAGGAATGGTTGGGTGGTAATGAAAACAAACAGCACAGTAAAAATACCTAACAGGACACACACAAATCAGAAAACATCTTAGAATTTACAAATGTGTCCATCTTCACAATAAGTAGACGAAATAGGTCCTGAATTCAATTGCACAGTAAAGTTTTAGATGTTTTTGGCTTAAAATACAACACTAAAACCACTCTCTTATATTGACTTAGAAGTAAATAAATTTTAAAGCAAAAGAGAGGGAATACAAAATTACATTTAATTCACTAATGTTATTTACACAAAACAATAATCTTATTCAAAACTATTTGTGATATAGTTGTATTGGCTTTGCAATTGGATTGATTCATAGAGTTTTGTTTTCCTTACTTTCACCCAAGAAACAATTGTCTATTGTTTCTTTTGCCCCATCAAAAAAAAAAAATTAATAAATTATAACATAAAAGCACAAAAAAATACTTAACTGAATTTATCATAATATAGCATTATGAATATTTCATTTTGACATGTGTTCGGTAATATTTTAAAGCAGTCAGCAAGTAGTCGAAACTCTGCTATCTTTTTTAACAGTTCACATGTCAAACTGGCAAAGTGCCCATATTGTAAGGCAGGAAAAAAAAATCTATTTAATGTCTGCCCCACAAGGCGACATGAGGTTTGATTGGCAGAAAGCAGAGAGTGGCTTTTGATCATGTGTCCTAACAAGCAGTTCCAGCTCCTGTCTTTTCAGCTGATGGGCTCCACATTACCCATTCAAACAGAAGTGACAGACCACTGCACTACTCTCTGGCTCTAGTCACACGCAGTGGGAGCTATGCTGGAGACAGAGTCACTGATTAAATATATCACTTTTTCAAGACAAGCAGGTTGTCTGAATCAAAGTTGGACAGAATAGACTCAACATTATTAAAAGGGGATATAAAACTGGGATTGAGTGATGTTCAGCCAGTTTGCACAGCCTCAGGGATTCCCAGGCTGACAGGGGGAATAAGGAACAGCAGAACTCATAAAACGGGGTCAGAAATTAGCTGTGACACCTTGGCTATTTTCCCATCACTCAGGACCACTGGGTTTCAAAATTCTGGAGTCTCTTTTTACCTTTTTACTTTCGTTTTTAAAAATGAATTCAGTAGAGGGAGAAAAACACATAAAAGCATGATTACTGCAGTTTGTCAATTATAGTCTTAAAGGGAATAAAATACTGGATGCAAATCCTTTGCATCTCATTTTAAAATATACTAATCCATGTTCTTTTAACTAGGACGCTTATTTTAGAATTTTATTGCATTTATAGGTTTGGCATTATAGTATAACTTTAAAATCTAAGAATATTAATCATAGAAATTGTACAGTTTAAATTTTTTTAAGTATCCTGACTCCCAGAGGGCTATCCAGATTCTATTTATCATATTTAATCATCTTATTTTCTTTGCTGTTGAATGTACATTATTTAAACATTTTGTTTAAAATATACTCACACATATAAACATCTAAAATGTATAAAAATGTTCAATACAAATTTTATCTAAATTCATGTATTTTTAAAATTCTGAACATAGCTTCTTATAATCTGTAGTATATTGTCAGCTATCTATGCAATGCAAATAAATAAAATGTAAAGTTGTTTTCTATTTGGATGGTAAAGATAAATGTCCAAAGAAATTTAAAAAAAAATACTATCTGGCTAAAGAAACTAAAGAAATTGACTAAAATATAAGCAATAATCTAAAATAAATCATTTGGAACCAAAATATACAACTGAACAGACAGTCCACTCAGGTGTTATCTTAAAACAGTCCTTTCCACAAGATTTTAATTTCTTTTGAACTTGGATATAAAAATTAGTTTTATTTTTATTTATTTATTTAGTTTTTTAATAGCATGCTCCAGCTATTCCTTGCAACACTAATGTTCTCTTTATTAGTTTTGGCATCCTTGTAAATATTTAGTAACAACCTGCTTGTTACATACTTAAGATATGATTAAAAGATTAAATATTCCTACCAAGATGAAGACAGAGTTTTAATATAGAAGAGTAAGGAATTAAGAGTAGCCATGAAATAAGATACTGAATTAATTGGGGATGAAGAGGGACAGGGACTGCATCTGCTGAAAGAAGATGGTAAAATTACAAAGAAATGATGGATGTTAGATCTATGAAAAGTAACATTTTATTTTATTGTGTTACTCGTTTAGTTAAATTACTTTAAATCTCAATGGTATTTTGACACTTGCTGGTAATACTGATTAAAGAATGTATCATTTCTAAGAATAATCTTAATACAAATAGTATTTGATTTATGTTCCACACACCACAGACTATGCTATCATTAATTGATAACACTGTATTAATCAAATATACACTTTACTGCGTGAAAATAAAGTTACATTTCACCTGGTTTCTGCACTTATTTTCTTTAAAGATCTTTTAAAATGATGAAAATGATGATAACGATACATTCTATCCACCAAGCAATTATTTAGAAGACTGGTTGTCTTGAAAAAAATGGAAGAAAATTAGCTTGAAGAGGATAATTCGACCTCCGATGTGAGCACAGATAAAAAATGGGGGTGGGAGGGGTCTTTATTGGCAATTGCTTCCCCAAATCTGAAATACAGTAAAATGACATTTCCTATTTTCCCTTAAGAAGTGGATTATATTTAGCATCCTTCTTTTTTATCATCCCTACCACAAACACCATTACCAAGTGCTTTTTTATTTAAGACTGGTCGGAAAGCGGGTAAGAAATTGCTACCATGAGTAGTCAACTCCAAAGGGTAAGAAAAGGGAACATCTACAATGCACAACCAGTGAAACACCTTAGAATGAAACTGAAGCTCTCCAAAATACATTGTTTCCTTTACAACCCAGTTGTAAGAAACATCTGTGTACTACCCAAGCTTTCACAGACAAATCTTTTATATTCTATGCCAGCAAAGGCCAAGAAAGGAGGTAAAAATCCACAAAATATTTTCCAACACCATAAAAAAGAATAGTTTCTTTTAAAAAATCTAAAATAATTAATTATTTTAGCCACTATCTTATTGCTTACAGTAATACACAGCAATAACATTTACATTGATTGAATTCTGTTTCCTTAATGTGAAATTTGTTTGGGGTTAATTAGCACGGCTGAGGAATAAGCTTAATAATTTTATGTTGTTTACACTGGAGGCAGTTTTCCACGAGCACTACTCAAGAAGGAAGTGACATCTAATTTCAGACAAAACATGGAGGTGAGAATGGCTGCTCACTGTGGGATGGCAAGCCAGTCCCTTCCTCCTTCAGCAAGCCCTCACTAGTTGGGGTATCTAATGGCAACAATACAAAGTTGTTCAAATTATTTCTCAGGCATGGTAAGTTTCTAAACCAAATACAGAACTGAGAAGGGAGAAATGAAAAGGACTTATACAAATGGAGAAAGTCTGTGATATTAGACATTTTTACTGTCCCTTCCTTAAGAAAAACCAGGTCTAATTAGTTGTCTTCCTAAAATGCATACCTAGCATTTTTATTATGTATTGTAACATTTTGCTCAGAGCTGACATTTTTATTCTGACAAGCACTGTCTGGAGAGCTCTCAATAAATAATACATTGACAATTTTCAGTAAATAAGCAGTGGACACAAATCGTTATCCTTACTTACAGCTGCCCCACTCTAATAGTGCTTTTACAAGTGAGGTGACTATTCAGTCTAATGCAATCCTCTCAGTGCTAGAAAGACATTTTCATTCATTACCACGGTCACAAGCACTTAAAGCACTTTTAAGCCCTGTTGCAAAACAGCAGGAATGGCAGAGCAAGTGGGACTAACGAAAACTAAAGCTCATCACCAGAGAAACCTGAGGTTGTTCACCTAAAGAACTAGGAAATTTCACTTCTGCATAGGCCACCTCAACACTCCTAGATCTACATGTCTAACGAGGATATAAGATTTTCTTTCACAATTAAATGTTAATCTTCTTAAAGCCCAACCATTGTGGGCTTTGTTTCACGTATTAAATTTAGTTCATCATCCACCATATTTGTAAAGCACCATAAGATAAGGGCTCCGGCTACAACATGAGTGCTATACCTTTGATCAAGGTACAGAAACAAATAAAATCTGAATCTAGATGAATACATTTAAAACCATGCAATAATTTTTTTCTTTCCCTCATCAACTTTTCTTCTTCAACAATAGCCTTTAACACCATCATCCTAAGTAGTCACTAGGTCCTGAGTTTCATTTTTCTTCATAGTATCACATCAATTTTATTTTCTACATATGCAAAAATAAAAATTTATATGAAGTAAGATTTAAAGAACAATAAAATAAGAAAGTAGCATCCATATCCCTTGACATATGTAACATGCAGCTGGTACGTTCAACTCTTCTTAATAAAATCAGTTTGCACTTTATTTGAACACTTCTTAGACAATTAATAGATCATGAAAATGGCTGAAAAATTTATTAATCAATTAGAAGTAAATTTCATGGTGTCATATGGCTTGAGCAATATATTGCAGTATAGAACAATACATATAGTACAGTACTACCGCTATACTGTAGTCCTTAATTGTTAGTGTGCATCAGAACACCTGGAGAGATTGTTAAAACACAGGTTGATGAGCCTCATCCCAGAGTTTCTGATTCAGTTAGTGAGGAAGGAGCCCCAGAATCTGTATTTCTAGTAAGTTCCCAGGTCATGCCAATGCTATGGACAATTTGCAAACCTACAAGATTGAGTTCATCTAGACAGACAAGATGCACATGACCCGTGTTGGGGCTAAGCCACTAGTCACTTCCCTTCTTTTGTATGAATAGAATGACAAATTATAGAGATTCCACATGTGGAATCAGGTTTGAAGCCACCTGATATTAACAATGATTAATGAAATGAGTTCTATAAGAAAACGGGATTCAATACATAAAAATGATAGAAAAAGGAGCCAAAAGGTACTCCTCTCTTCTAATCTCCAAGAAACAGTTGTTCATTTCCCTACTAGATGTGACTTCGCAGAGTGAATATTCAAACTCATGACATCTAAACCCAAACCTTTTCCTGAAACCTTCACAACTGTCTATATTTACCATCTTTACAGCCTCATCATTAAATCTCTCTGCTAAATAACTCCCCAATCTCACACACCACACCTAATTAGCAACCTGAACTGTATCTCTAAAAGCTGATTCCTCTTCTATACTTTCTCCTGCATTTGCCTTAGTTATTTAGACTTTCATCAGTACATGCCTGGACTATTTAAACAGCCTTCTAACAGATGCTCCTATATTTGCCCTTGGCTCTTTCTAGCTGATAGTCAACCAAAGTTACTTTCCTAAGAAATGCATTCAATTATGTCACTTATGGTCCTACTTAAAAGTTCTCATCTGCTCCCAACTACCCAAAGGATAAAATTCAATCTCTATATAATGGGTCCAACCTGCTTTTCCAGTAGTGTCTTATGTCCTAGCGACACCAAACTTTTTAACACTCATCAAACTCACAAGTTTATTCATACCATTGAAACTTTATATATGCTATTCTCTCTACTTGGGATTCCATTATATCTTTTATTCATTGTGATGAGTTTATAATTCATCAAAATCTGACTGAAATGCCAATAAATCCTTTCTTAGACCTCTAGACAAAATAATAGTTCCCTTTTCTGTACTTCCACAGCATTTTATAGCATCTTCTAATATTGTACTTATGATAATTACTCTACTTACATGTGGTTTTCCTACTAAATTATGAGCTACTAAAAACAGTATCTACTCATCTCTGAGTTCATCTTCTCTTCCTCTTTCTCCACCTCTACCTCTCCCCACTCCATACCTACTCCCATACCCAATGAAAGATCTTTGTACCCCCCTTTAATATTTTGAAATAAAATATTCTTTTGCTTGAGATAGACACCCAGTAGTGGGACTGCTGGATTGAATGGTGGGTCTACTTTCAGTTGTCTGAGGAATCACCATAATATTTTGGAGATATGTTTTCCATAAAGATTTTGGAAACGTTTTCCATATAGATTATACTAATTTGTAGGCTCACCGTCAGTGTAGAAGCTTTCCTTTCTCTCTGCCTCCATTATTTTTGGATTTTTTAAATAAAAGCTATTCTGACAAGGGTGAGGTCATATTTCATTGTGGTTTTAATTTGCATTTCCCTAATGATTAGTGATGTTGAGCAGTTTTTCATATATTTATTTGCTATTTGTCTATCTTTTTTGGAAAACCTTCTGTTCATGTCTTTTGTCCATTTTTTAATGGAGTTTTTTGTTTTTCCTGTTAATTTGAGTTCTTTGTAGATTCTGAATATTAGCCCTTTATTAGATATATAGCTTGAAAATATTTTCTCCCATTCTGTAGGTCAGCAGTTCTCAACCTGTGGGTCACGACCCCTTTGGACTGTATTAAAGGTTTACAGCATTAGGAAGGTTGAGAACCACTGTAGGTTGTCTAGTTTCTCTGTTATTTTGCTAGATGGGCAGAAGCTATTTAACTTAATCAAGTCCCATTTAGTTGTTTATTTTTTCTTTTCTAGAGACAGAGTCTCAGTTAGTCACCCTCGATAGAGTGCCTTGGCATCACAGCTCACAGCAACCTCCAGCTCTTGGGCTTAAAGTGATTCTCTTGCCTCAGCCTCCCCAGCAGCTGGGACCACAGATGCCCACCACAATGACTAGCTATTTTTTTGTTGCAGTTTGGCAGTGGCCATGTTTGAACCACTACCCTTGGTATATGGGGCCAGCACCCTACTCACTGAGCCACAGGCGCGACCCCCATTTAGTTATTTTTATTGTTACTGTGATTGCCATTGGGATCCTACTCATAAATTCTCTGCCTAGGCCAAAATCTAGAAGAGTTTTTCCTACCTTTTCTTCTAGAATTTCTATGGTTTCAGGTTTTACAGCTAAGTCACTTATTCATCTTGGATTAATTTTTGTGAGTAGTGAAAGATAGGGGTTCTATTTCCTTCTTCCACATATGGCTATCCAATGTTCCCAGCACCATTTATTGACTATGGTTTCTTTCTCCCAGTGTGTGGTGTTGTCTGGTTTGTTCAAAATCAGTCTGTTGTAGGTAGCTGGTTTTATATCTGTTCTAGTCCATTGGTCTGTGTCTCCTTTTTTGTGCCAATATCATGCTATTTTGGGTACTATAGAGGAAATTAAAATCTTCTTACAGGGCAAGATCACAAAATAACAAATAGTCATTAATATTTTTCATCTCTGTCAAAATCAATGGTGCATACTTTTGCAGTTTTATTTGTGGATTCTCTACTATAGTCCATTGATATATATGTCTATTTCTTAGTCAATACCACAGTATCTTGATTACAGTAGCTACATAGTATACCTTAATATAGTATTAAATATAGCGATTTCTAACATTTCATTCTTCTTTGTCAAGATTGTCTTAGCTATTCTAGGACCTGGGCCTAATATAAATTTTAGAATAACTTTGTTTATGTACATGAAAGTTTCTTGCTTGGTTTTGATGGGAATTGCATTAAACATATCGATTCTTTGGGTGGGAACTGACATTTTTACCATTTGAGTCTTCTAATACATGAACATGGTATGTCTTGTCATTTATTTAAGTCTTCTTTGATTTTTTTTAATCACCATGTTGTAATTTCAACATACAGATCCTACGCATGGTTGTTAAGTACATGGGAATACCTAAGCACTTCATTTTATTTGGAAAAATTTAAATAGCATTGTGTTTTTAATTTAAGTTTTGTATGTTGCAATGGTCTGAATGTTTATTTACCCCCAAAACTATATTTAAAACTCAATCCCTAATGTGGTAGTATTAAGAGGTGGGGCATTTGGAAAGTGATTAGGTCATGATTAGGTCATAAGGGCTCACCTCATGAATGCAATTGATGCTCTTATAAAAGAAGCCTGAGGGATATTCTTTGGCCCTTCCATGATATGAAGACACAGTTACAAAGCACCAAGTATGAAGTAGAGAGCCCTCAGCAGATACCAAATCTGTTGGCACCTTGATTTTAAATTTTCAGCCTCCAGAAAGTAGCAAAGATGTTAAATACTACACAGCATGCGATAAATTTCTGTTATTTATAAACTACTCAGTTTATGGCAGTTTGTCATAGCAACCTGAGTAGACGAAGGCATATGTTCACTGCTATTATATACAAATGCGACTAATTTTTAAGTCTTGATCTTATTATTCCATAACCTCCTTGACTCATTAACTATTGGAGGCTGGTTTTGTTTGTTTGTTTTTCGGATTCCTTGAGATTTTCTATATGAATAATCAAGGCATTTGCAAGCAATTCAATGAAGGAAGGTTAGCCTTTGCAACAGATGGTTCTGAAGCAAATTTGACATCTATAAGCCAAAAAACAAAGAAAAAGTCAACCTTAACACCCTAAACCTTACACCTTATAAAAAATTAAATCAAAATAAATTATAAACTTAAATGTAAAGTATAAAAGTTAACTATTTTAGAAAAAATAGAAAATTTTTAGATTTTAGGAGTAGATCTAGGACTAGGCTAAATATTCTTAGATGACACCAAAAGCATGATCCATAGAAAGTGTTCAATTGGAGCTCCTCAAAATTAAAATTTTTTTCTCAGTTAAAGCCCATGTAATGAAAATGAAAAGGGAAGCTAAAGATCGGAAGAAATATTTGCAAATTATATATCTAACACAGGACTAGTATCTAGAATAATAAAAAGCTTCCACAACTCAACAGAAAAAAAAAAAAAAAAATCTTGGGGCTCTTGGACTGTTGGCGCCCTGTGAGGTCGGGCCTTGCTGGCTTCGCCTGTGGTGCGAGCTCCAGACTGAAATGCCCGCCTGCGGAGGTGGAAACAAGTGTGGGGCCTGCGGGAGCACCGAGTACCACGCCGAGGAGGCCCAGTGCGATGGCCGCAGCTCCCACCACTGCTGCTGTCTGTGCATGGTTTGCAGGAAAAAATTAGACAACACAAAAATAGCAATTCACGATGAAGAGATCTATTGCAACTCCTGATGCAGAAAGAAGTATGGACCAAAAAGCTATGGTTACAGCCAGGCGCGGGCACACTCCACATGTACGCTCCAGAGTGTTCAACCTCACAGGCCTACATCAAATCCAAACACTTCTAAATTTGCTCAGAAATATGGAGGTGCTGAGAAGTGTTCCCGATGTGGGGATTCCGTATACGCTGCTGAGAACATAATTGGAGCTGGGAAGCCCTGGTATAAAAACTGCTTTCCATGTGCCAAGTGTGGGAAGAGTCTTGAATGGACAACTTTGACTGAAAACAAGGTGAAATCTATTGTAAAGGATGCTATGCTAAGAACTTTGGGCCCAAGGGCTTTGACTATGGCCAAGGAGCTGGGGCTCTCGTTCATGCTCAGTGAAGATGAAAACCCAGAACTAAGCATCGCCCACCAGAATCTCTTCATACTCTAGGCACTGATGATCTTGTACCACAAAACTACTGTGAAATTCCACCAGCATTTTACCATTACCCTGTTCCTGGATAGGCTGGATAACTTGTAGGAAGAGAGCACTGTATCCTTTTACTTTATTGCCCTGTGTTTTTAAGAACCATTTCTTTTTAAATAAAACTTCAGCTTGAAAAAAGTTTGAAAAAAAAATCCAAGTAGAAGATGACATGAAAAGACCTTTGCCATATTCAGCCAAGAATTATGGTTCCATGAAGACTATATTTAACAGTTTGATGAAAATATTTCAGATTGTATATAAAACCAGCACATTGTCCCCCTTAATTGCACTAACGGACACAGCTATGATTTAATTAAAAAATAATAATAATTATGGTAACCATATGGCAACAAGCACATGAAATGATGTTCAATATCATTAGCTATAAAAGTGAAAATTAACCCTGCAATAAGGTATCACTACATACCTATCAGCATGGCTAAAATAAAAGTGACAAAACCAAATGTTGACAAAGATGCAGAGAGGCTAAAGCACTCATACATTGCTGGGAGGAATTGGGGAGACAAAAACATTCAAACCACAGCAACATATTTATTTCAACTATGCTGAAATTCACTTCATGTTCACAAAAGAACCTGTACACAAATGCTCATTATAACTTTGTTTGGAATAGCTAAAAACCAGGATCTTCCCAGATGTCCTTTGAATAGTTACACACATGTGATACATACACACACATACCCAGGAATACTATTTGAATAGTATTCCTAATGAATAGTTACACATGTGTGACACATACATAGGCATACCAAGGAATACTATTCAGCAATTAAAAAGTACAAACTATTTTTTATTTTGTTTTTATTGATATTCATTTACACACAACTTGGATAAATCTCTAGGGAATTGTGCTAAGGGGTTCTTTTTTAAGAACAACTTCAAAAAGTTGCAGGCTATATAATTCCATTTACAGAACATTTTTGAAATGGCAAATGTTAGAAATGAGGAACATATCAGTGGTCTCCAGGGGGTTGGTATAGAGGATGAGGGATGCTAGAGTGGGAAAAAGATAGATGTGGTTATAAAAGAATAACACAAGGGATCCTTGTAATAATGGAACTATTCAGTATTTTAACTGTAATTGTGGATACATGTGCCTAAATGGGTGATTTATAAATGATAAAAATGTATATAACTTAATATACACATCCACACACAACTGAATACAACTAAAAATGGAAAAATACAAATAAAATCAGTGGATTTTTTTCAATAACCTGATTGTGGTGTTATATAATAGTTTTGCCAAATGTTACCAATGGGGAAAACTGAGCAAAGTGTACGTGGAATGTCTGTATTATTAAACATTCCCTATAATTACACATGATCTGCAAATATCTCAATAAAAATCTCAATTTTTAAATAAGTAAACATCATAATTAGGAATACCTTTATTGATAAGTGGAATAGCATATAGTTTTAAATATTGATAATTTTAGAAAAGGACTACATGAGGGCTAAAGTAGTAGAAGACTAAATATGATCTAGATTTTTACATATTGGAAAATAGATGGATGAAAAATTTAGATGAATAGAACAGAAAGAAGGTTGTTCTGGACAGGAAGGATTATGGCTGAGCATAAAGTATGTTTGACTAAATCATAGTTCAACACAGTACTGACTGTTTAGGTGAGAGAGTGTCTCCTGAGATTGTTACATCTTCAAATTTCTTAGTCAGAATGCTTACCAGAGAAAGATCACAAAAGAACTCTAGGAACCAAATTCTAATGATGTGTAGTATCTTGAATGTAACTAAGGAAGGTCCAAATTATATTTTACATCAAATCAAAAAGGAAAAGTACAGCAGATGTGAGGAATAATGAAGAAGTATTACTGTTAGAAGACAATGCAAGCTACAATAAAAATCAAAGCAGGCAGTCTCTATCAAGTAGCCAAGAATATCACTTACCCCTGAAACATACCACATAGCAATGAAACAGTGGGGTAACCACAAAGAGAGACAATGACTCTAAGTTTCTATTACAGTTTAAAATCATTACAGCATATGTAAGAAATTCACTTGTGTAACTTGATGGAAAGGTTATATGGTTCTGCATACTGTAGTAGCAAATAGAGAGACTGTACTTTTAGAATAGTTAGGCAGCATATATCTAACCTAGTAAACAACCAAAAAAAATGGAATAATAGCTAGAATCACATTCCTGTTGGCAGCATGACTTTGAAGTAGGTAATGTGGGCCTACTTCAAAGTCAAAGAAAGGAAGAAAAAAGCCATTAAAAGAGAGAATTATTTTTATTCCCTACACTGACTTGGCAATATTTGAAGATAAAGTCATAGTCAATAAAAGCCTAATTGAGTGTGTGTGGGGAGGACATATATATAAAGACAAAAGAGAGAGAAGTAAAAACAAGAGTTACAAGGGTATATGTGAAACTTAGTAAATGTAGAATGTAAATGTCTTAGCACAATAACTAAAAAAACGCCAGGAAGGCTATGTCAACCAGTGTGATGAAAATGTGTCAAATGGTTTATAAAGCTAGTATATGATGCCCCATGATCATATCAAAGTATACAGCTATGATTTAATAAAAAATAAATACATTTAAAAAAAAAAAAGAGGCACATTCCAGGTCATTTAATAATCTGCA
>CAUYPK010067395.1:0-66737 GCA_963574355.1 Loris lydekkerianus | reverse complement strand
ATTCCTTCAAGAGTTTTCCCTGCACTTTCTTCAAGTATTTTTATAGTTTCATGTCTTAAGTTTAAATCTTTTATCCAGTGAGAGTCTATCTTAGTTAATGGTGAAAGGTGTGGGTCCAGTTTCAGTCTTTTACAGGTTGCCAGCCAGTTCACCCAGCACCATTTGTTAAATAGGAAATCTTCTCCCCACTGAATGTTTTTAATTGGCTTGTCAAAGATCAAATAACGGTAAGTATCTGGATTCATCTCTTGGTTCTCTACTCTGTTCCAGACATCTACTTCTCTGTTTTTGTGCCAGTACCATGCTGTTTTGATCACTATCGATTTATAGTACAGTCTTAGGTCTGGTAGTGTGATTTCTCCTGTTGTGTTTTTATTTCTGAGTAATATCATGGCTATTCAAGGTTTTTACTGATTCCATATAAAATGAAGTATTATTTTTTTAAGATGTTTAAAATATGATAATGGAGCTTTAATTGAAATTGCATTAAAATTATGTATTGCTTTGGGTAGTATAGACATTTTAATGATGTTGATTCTTCCCAGCCATGAGCATGGTATGTTTTTCCATTTGTTAACATCTTCAGCTATTTATTTTCTTAAAGTTTTATAGTTCTCTTTATAGAGATCTTTCATACCCTTTGTTAGGTTTACTCCAAAATATTTTATCTTCTTTGGCACTACTGTGAAAGGAATAGAGTGCTTGACTGTTTTTTTGGCTTGGTTATTGTTGGCATATGTAAAGGCCACAGATTTATGGGTGTTGATTTTGTAGCCTGAGACATTGCTATATTCCTTGATCACTTCTAAAATTTTTGTAGTAGAATCTCTGGTGTTTTTCAGATAGATGATCATATCATCTGCGAAGAGTGAAAGTTTCATCTCTTCTGACCCTATGCGAATACCCTTGATTGCCTTTTCTTCCCTAATTGCAATGGCTAAAACTTCCATTACAGCTTAATTGGGCTGTTTCTGGACTTTATCTTTCCTTTTAGACAGGAGCCTCCCTCAGAAGGTGCTCTCAGTTGGCCATCTTGCCCTTCCCCCAAGATTTTTTTTTATTGAAAAGTAATCAATGTAATTTACTATATAAGAAGTACAGCAACAGAAAAAAAAAAAGGAAAAAGAACCAGATATAATAATTTCAATATATAATTTCAATAGGTGGACAAAAAACAAGAGGTGTACTAAACTTATATTCATGATTTTAAAAAGAATTCTCAGTAGAAAGAAATTTCCTCAACTTGAAAGAGAGCAATTTCAGAAAACTTTAAATAAGTTTATACTTCATAGTAAAAGAATGAATGCCATTTTTTTCCCTACAATTAAACAGGAATGTCAGCTCTCACCATTATTATTGAACATTGTACTGGAGGCCTTGCCAGTGTAACAAGGCAAAAAAAAAAAAAAAAAAAAAAAAAAAAAGAAATATAACATATACAGACTAGAAAGGAAAGAATAAAATTGTCTCCCATTTGTAGATAACATGATCATGTATGTAGAAAATTCGAGGAATGTATAATAAAATCGTCTAGAACTAATCCAGAACTTAGCTAGTTTACAAGATATAAAGTCAATATGTAAAAATCAAGTTTATTTCTGTATAATATAGTGGTAATATAAAATTGAAAAATAATTTTAAAATACCATCTATCATAGAAACATTTATAGGGATAAATTTAATTGATTAAATTTTTGAATGATCAAAATTTTTGACTCATCGATAATTATTGACTGATCAATAATTGATCTGGAAAATATGTATATAAGTAACAAATATATAAGACCTTTACACTAAAAACTGCCAGATATTGCTAAGAGAAATGAAGGAATACTTAAACATATGAAGAAATACACCATGCTCATAGAATGGAAAATTCAATATTGTTAAGATTTTAATTTCCCCAAATTTGAGATATAGGTTATATTTAATCCTAATGAAAATCTCAGTAGTCATTTTTGTAGAAAGGCTGACTTTTTCATTTAAATGGAAATATAAGGGATCATGATTAGTCAGAACAAGTTCGGGGAAAAAGAAGAAAGCTTGAGGTCTTACCCTACTTGATTTTGAGACTTACTGTGAGGCTGAGTGTGGTGGCTAATGTCTGAAATCCCAGCACTTTGGGAGGCTGAGGCAGGAGGATCACTTGAGGCCAGGAGTTTGAGACCAAGCTAAGCAACATTAATGGGATCCCATCTCTACAAATAATACTAATAATAATACTAATAATAATATAAAACTGCATTAATGAAGATAATATTATATTGCCATATGACTAAACACAATGTAACAAAATAGAGGGCTGAGAAGTAGACTGACAGGAATGTTGCCCAGATAATTCAATGGGAAAAACACTGGGATTTCAAAAAATAGTGTTAAAAAATTGGAAATTAATAAAAAAATTAAACTCAAAACCTTGCTTCAAACCATATACAAAAATTAAATTAAAATACCTTATGAACCTAAATGTAAGACTGAAAAACATGAATGCTTCTGGTTATGTGGGAGAAAATATTTGGCACTGTGAATTAGGAAAAGTCTTCTTAGGCAAAAATAATAATAACCCTGAAAGAAAAAAACATAAGAGAAAAAAATTAGATAAATTGGACCTCATTAAAATTTAAAAATTTTGACTTCTTAAAAGATACTAAGAAGAAAATTAAAGCCAAAAACTGCATAGACATATTTGCAAAATATGTAACTGATCAATAACTGATCCAGAATATATGTATGTAAGTAATTTTTACAATAATAAGACAAACAATCCAATTAGTAATTGAGCAAAAGATTTGAATGGACACTTTATCAAAAAGATATATGAGTGGCAAATAAACATGTAAAACAACACTTCCCATCACCAGTCAGTAGAGAAATGCTCTAAAATCAGAGCAAGGTACCGCTGCATTACTCACTGGAATAGCGCAAATTAAACACTATGTTCATGTTAGGGAACATGTGAAGCACCTGGACACTCATATTTCTGGCAGAGTATGACAAAATAATACATCCACTTTGGAAAACAGATTGGTAATTTCTTATAGTGTTAAATATACACTTACCAGACATTTCAACCAAGATAATTCAACCTAGATATTTAACCAAGACAAGTGAAAATTAATGTCCTAAGACCTGTAAAAATATTCATAGCAGCTTTATGCATAATAGTCAAAAACTAGAAACAAACCAAGTTATGAAAAGATAAAACTTCAAGGTATATCTATGTAATGAACTACTCATTAATAAAAAGGAATAAACTGCTGATATATGTATGTAACACTATGGGTGAATTGCAAAGCATTATGTTTAATGAAAGAAGCCAGCTACAGGTGGGGTGCAGAGGGGCCAAGTCAGGTGAATCTCAAAAATAATAATAATAAAATAAAATAAATACATAATAAAATAAGCCAGATACAAAAGGGCACATACTAAATAACTCTATATAAATGAAATCCTATAAACGGCAAAACTATAGCTGTTAATTTTTCAAGAATTTTAAGAGCTGATTATTAAATATAGCCAATATTAAAAATGTAAATTATAGAAACATAAATTATATTAAAACAAAGTTAAATGCTCAAAAATTATAACTTCCTAATTATCTTACTACACTTTACTAATATACCTATATATTCTTGAGATTACTTAAACCTATTGTGTCTGTATGGTGGAAATTCTGTATAATGGTGCTTTACTGCACACCTCTCACCAACTCTGCATTCAATGATGTCATGATGGTTGGGTGAAACCGACCATGATGAAACTGGCATAGTAAATGGGGGGTTGTTTGTTTGTTTTCAGGGGAGCTGTTGTTGAACCTTTGTCAGCAGGTCACTAAAGATAGGCAGAAAAGATTCTATCTCGCTAAAAGGAGAGAATGTATAGGACAGATGAAGAGACCACTCTGGAGGAGTCTGAATTTGAACTGACCTTTGGAAAACAGACAGGACTTAGACTGGCAGAGAAGAAAGAAAAAAACATGCCAGCCGAGGGAAACCAAGGCAAACAGCAAAGGATGATCCAGCTGGGGTGAAGGCTGTGTGCAGTCTTAATGAGCAGTAATGAATGGACTCTGGGTCCAGACAGAGATGCTTGGAGTGACGGGTATAATGGGTATCTGCTGTTTTTCGTTTCCCTTACATTCGCCCCACCTTCTTCTCATAAATAGCCTTCTGCCTCCAGCCATCTTGCTCCTGCAAATTCTGCCCACCACGCAGCATCCCCCACCCCATCCGTAGGGATAGGTCCAAGGATGCCACACAGTCCAGGAAGATCCAAGCAGAGTCCTTCCAAGTAGATACGGTGTGTCAAGGGATACAGCCCCCGTCTCCAGTCACTAAGCCTGAAGAATAACAGTACAGAGCTGACTCAAGACATGGCAGGAGGAGAAAATGTTAATATAAGGAGCACATAAGAGAAGTAGAGGGAAGGGAAGGAAAAGAGAGTTTTCAATCTTATAGCTACAGTTGCTTCAGATCAGCTTTCCCTGTCTTTCCTAAGGTGGAATGTGTGAGCTAACAAATTCTCCCTTTTTTGCTTAACCTGGATAACAACTTTTCTGTCCTTTGCAAGCAAAGATTTGTAAATAGTACGTCATTCTTAGGATTTTAACATACAGAGTATAATTTATCCTTGAACACTAGAATTATGTGTAAAAGAGCACAGGAAAGGGACTCAGGCTTTTTACAGCCGGATGTTCTGCTGATGGGAAGGGTTTAGGTCCAATCTTCCACCTAGCTTTAGGGGACATTCCAGCAGATGACCCCTGGGCTTTGGGACAGAAAAGACCGTTAAGGTCCTGTCGGCCAGTAATTTGTTATGGTTTGCAAACTGGGTTCCTGGAGCTCTTGGCTTCCACAGAAGTGCCCAGCAAATGTTAAGGGGCCCACAGGGAAGCTCTAGGCTGCCCTGGGGCTCCAGTGACAATGGCAAGGGCACCAAAAGCATCTTGGCCACAGATACCATACCACGGTTGTTTATACTGGTCTGGCACTTTGTGCACACAGCAAGGAAACTGTTTTATTATGAAATCAAACCCCAGAGTCTGCCAAGGAGTGAACCAAGAAGAATGCTGGGAGGATGAGGAAGGCTGCTGAGCAAGGACCCTTTGAAACCATCCCCTGGAGTTTCACTTCCCCCTGGAGATTCTCACCCCAGGGTACATCAGTTTCCATTTAAAACTCAAGCTCAGTGGTGGACGAAATCAATTCCCTTGGTTCTTCATAGCACAGCTGGAACAACCTGACATTTTCAAAGAGAATTTAACTGAACACTAAAGGAGAACACAAATGAAATTATAACAGGCAGTAGAAACAGCAACTTTACAGGGTCCTGGTTTCTGATCCGTCTCAGGATGGGGTGATAATTTGGATTATTGTTCAGTAAATATCCATTCTTTATTCCTTCCCACTGTGGGTGGAATATATATCCCTGTCCCACTGATGCCCAGCCTCCCACGTGAGTGTTAATGACGTGGACAGAGGCCTTCCTGGTGCTATGTGGCTTGGCTTTTGTATTCGGTGTTATGCTGTGAGAAGAATAAGCCTTTGGTAGCATTTCTCCTTAGGCCTAGAAAAGCGGTTCTCAACCTGTGGGTCGCAACCCTTTGTGGATCGAACGGCCCTTTCACAGGGGTCGCCTAAGACCATCCGGCATATCAGATATTTACATTAAGATTCATAGCAGTAGCAAAATTACAGGTATGATGTAGCAACAAAAGTAATTTTATGCTTGGGGGTCACCACAACATGAGGAACTGTATTAAAAGGTGGCAGCATTAGGAAGGCTGAGAACCACTGGCCTAGAATGACATGTAACCAGACCCAACCCACCCTGAAGCCAGGAGCCCACCTAATCAGCTCCCTGGTGGCCCATCCGAGACTGGCTGAATTGCAGGAAACCTGCAGACCCCGAGCGAGCGCGGGCAGAAGGCTGCTTGTGGCAGCCCGGCGGGGCTGGGCAGACCTGTTTCTCAGCATCCTGCTGGCAGTGCTTGACCAGGAGAGACAAGGCCATGTCGCAGGCCCTATCTACGATCCTTTCCTCAGAGGAAGACCTGCTACCCAGGTGCTATATCAGAACACCCTGACCTTGTTCAAACTGGCTAGAGAAATGGAGGTTGTTCGACCTCCTCTGCTGAAGGGCAGTTTACTGTCCTACTCCAGAAAAAGCCCCGCCGCACCACCACCCCATAGTGGAAGACAGCCTTGTATAAACAGCACAGAAGCCCAGGCCAGCATGAACTGTGCCGGAGCAGACAGGGACGCCACATGAGAGGAGGCTGGCCCCCTGTGGCCTCCCTGCTCCTCCAGCAGCCCTTCCTTCCCTTCTTTGAGGGCTTCGCACAGCTTATTCTTCAGCTCAGTGCAGGTAACGCTGTCACAGTGGCCTTCTCTGATGGGTTCGGGTTCCCGTAGCCAGTCCCCAAACTGCTTTTTCACGACACACAGAGGCGTGGTTTCACAGCTCCTCACAGGGAGAGGTATGGCGTGTCCATGCTCCGCAGTCTGTGAGCCTCATGAAGACGGGCCACGCTGCAGGTGATTTTGCTCAGCCCTGTCTGCCCAGGGCCCAGTACCGTGCCTGGTACACGGAGCTGTTAGTAAACTGCTGTTGAATAGACTTGGCATGTGTCTCTCTCTCCAAGTGACAGAGCTGCCCCTTGCCTGCATGATCACTTGCTTACCTGGGTTTTCTTTCCTTTCTCTAACCACAGCTCATGAACTCAGGCAGTTCTGACCACAAATGCAAGGTCCCTGACAGCTCCCCCTCGTCATAAAGACGGAATCAAAAAGATCACGAAACAGTTCTTACCGTCTGCATCTTGGATGGAGGGCGCACCCTCCTCACTTCACCAAGGGAGGAACTGGGGCACATGGTTCCCCCCACCCTAAGTTGATTCAGCCAGCCATTGGCAAGTGTTAGAGCTATTGACAGAAAATTGGTCCCACCCCCTTTGTTATCACTGTGGGTATAAATTGTTTTCCTCCTCCAGCGATGACTTTGGCACCAAATACCACAGGTCTGAAACCCAGTTCCTTGTGAGGCAGGCCTGGCTTCAGAGGCCTGCGCGTGAATGAGGACGGATTGAGAGCCGGCCACTGCCAGGTGTTTGGGAGCAGCTGCCACTTCCCTGCTTTTGTTTTTTCTCCCGTCACTGGTTTTAACCCTCATCTAGAAGGCCACTTTGTCTGGGACAGGGAGATAATTTAGTCTCAGGTCTGTTTGGCAGCTTCCTGATTACCAGCTGAGCCTGATTACACAGTCCGTGTGCCTGTCCCAGGACGGACACTCTGCTGCTGCCACCGCCGCAGGAGGGAGGCAGCTCCAACTGCGGACTGGCATGTGGGGTCTCAGGTCCCACACCTCCCAACGGGGCCCAGACCCCTTTGCACGAACCAGGCAGCCTCTCCCAGGGCCACCCTGCATCTCAAAGCTACTTGTGCTCACTCACTTTCTCCAGCAGGGGTCTGAGGACATGGCCTGGGATCCAGACCTCAGACTGCCCCTGTCCTAGGCCATCTTCGGATTTTCTGGGGTTTCTTTCCTTTCTCTACCATAGCTCATGAATTCAGACAGTTCCAGCCATAAATGCAAGGTCCCTGACATCTCTCCCACATCATAAAGACAGAATCAAAAAGATCACAAAACAGTTCTTACCGTCTGCATCTTGGCTGTGAGGGCACACCCTCCTCACTTACCCAAGGGGGGAACTTCCCACAGCAAGAACAACTTCCATTCATGAAATTAACAAGTTTACCTAAAACCCTTGGCAAACACATATTAAGGACGTCTGTGCCTGGAACTTGAGGTGTGGGGTGAGTAAGACGCACTTCTGACCCCGGGGTGCTGTCCCAGTAGAGATACAGACAGATGTGCAGGGGTTCCAAGAGTGGGAACCCAGGAGAAGAGACTGGTTTTTCCAGAGAAGGAGCAGAGGGGGAGTGATTCTGCAAGGCTTCACAGAAGAAGTGCCGTCTTGGCTGTTAAGGAGATTAACTGTGGTTTGTTATTATGTGTAACTGAATACACACAGAGGTATTGAAATCTGAGATGTGTGAGGTGGGGGCAACAGCAGGAGTGATCATGTCCATGGTGGATTAGAGAAAGGCACGTGACCAGATACACCTGGAAGCTGTGCTGTGAGGGCCCAGGAAAGAGGAGGGGAAGTTGGGCTGAGAGCAGAAGGTAAGGGACGTTGCATGGCAAGGACGCCATAGGACAAGGTACGAGGCAGGCAGACTTGCAAGCATCCATTACAAATATCAGCACTGGTTTGAACTTGAAGCAGATGATGGAGCTTCTGCAGGAAAACATTGCTTTCATATGACAGATTTAAGTATTTTTCCTGGAAGATAAAACACATCAAAAAGAAACCAGGGAAGATTACTTCTAAAAAATTACATCCATCAAATGAGATTGAGCCTAAAAGGTGAATAATTGACAAAAAGAGAAACTGAGGCTGGTGTCCATAGAGCTTGCAGTGTGCCAGACACTGCATAAGTTCTCGATGTATAGTCACCTCATTTGCCACTTAGAGCCAGCACTATTATTGTCCTTGCCACAGTTTGGTAGTTGAAGTGACGGGCATTTGGTGAGTAATGCAATCAAGCCAATCAGCCTGTTTCAGGGACTGTGCAGGGACCTTTGTGCTCTTTGAGAGTCAACCAGAATCCTAAACTAAATAAAGAATGTTTAGGATTTTCTAATTTCCCCCAGGCAGTGGGGAGCCACAGAGGATTCTGAGCAGGGAGGCGATCTAATCAGTTAATGATGACTATCTTCCTAGAATAAATAAGGAAGACAGAAGAAATACTTGGAAAGTTGACACAGTGAGGTGGAGAAGGTGAGTGGCGGGGAGACGGCGAGAAAACTTCAGTCCTGGGGAGGCCACGCCTCTGGGCAGGGCTCTCCTGAAGGATGGCTGTGCCAGCTGCGCATCGAAGCCTCCCACTGCATGGAGTGACAGCCTCTGAGGACTAGGGGCTGCCCGTGCTTATCAAAGAATAGCCTTCTGTTGGTCCCTATAGAGGATCCTGGTTACACACTGATGTTTTCCTTCAGTCACCCTCAGCAGGAGCACCTGCAGTTGTGAAGTCGGAGATTTTTAACTTAAATTCTGTTTGTCCTCATAGAACTAAATTCAGGAATATAAGGACATGCTCAAAAATGTTAGGTAGCCAAGAGCTTTATCTTGCCGGTCCAGACACCTGAAGTGGTGTGTGTGCTCCCCAATATGCGGAGGGGACCGCCGCCAGGGCACCGTCAGAATTCCCACCATGTGGGGTGGCGTTTCCCAGAATTCCAGCAGCGTGGGGTGGTGTTTCCCCATTGCACTGGAATCCCTACTTCGCAGCTTTCCAGCCTTACCTTCTTTGTTCTTTCCTGACCATTTTCCAAAGTAACCTCAGGTTTTCCTGCAAATCCCCTATAATGAGTAGCCGTCTGCGGAGTGGTCTTTGTGGCATCTCCCCTCCCCTTTCGGGCTGGTAAAGAAAATATTAAACAGGACTAAGCCAACCCTGACCCTGCTGCACCCTGCTGGACAGTCCCCTGGGGCTGGCTGCCTTTCATCACTGGCCTTTCTTTCTGGCAGTTGTTTGTCCAATTTATAGCCATCTCCCCCTCTCCCCCCAGACCTCATCAGTCTGAAGGTGCAAGTAAAATCGCTGAGACATCGCCCAAGCTTTTCTAGTTAAAGCCCATGTCCTTTTCCATACGGCTGGAAACAATCTGGGTAAAAATCGAATAACTCCACATCAAGTACTGGCATATTTTGATGTATTCTGGGAGGTTGACGAACTATTTTCAACTGGTTCTTTGTAATTCTGTGCTCATGAGTTAACAATTGCTGGTGAAAAGTAAAAAAAAAAAAAAAAAATTACTCAGTTTTTCTTTTTGATCATGAACTCACACTGGGAGGCCTTTTGTGCCTCCGTTTCTCGAGATGTAAATAAAATGAACTCATTTGTGTTTATAATAAACTCCAAGAAATTTTTGACAAAACTACCAAGGATTACTTATCCTTTAGAAATGCTTTGTCTTTTGGCACAAATAATCTCCTTCCCGCTTCCCGCCCCTGTTTGGAGATCTCACCAAGAGACAATCTGCCGGGCAGATCCATTTCATTTTGATTCTGCTTACTCCACACTTCTAGAAGTCCTGGAAGAAGACGAGGAGCATATATCCTCTGGGACTGCATTCTGAACTGAACGTACGGCTGTGCTATGAAATATGAATGGATCTGCTCCTGGACAGAGCTTTCTTTTTCCCTTGCCCTCCTGAGACTCAGGGCTCCTGGCGTCAAAAGCTCAGGTGTATCCACGAGAAGACGTCTTTTCAGGCTCTTCATCTTGGCCTCATACCCTCATCATACTAATGAGGATGGACAGAGATTTAAAAGCAAATGTGATCTAACAAATAGGGCAGACCACTTTCTAATCCACAGCCAGGACAAAAGAGCACTTCCCAGAATTAGCTCACCAGGAGGGAAGCAGTCTCCCATCTAATTCTGTAAAACCTTCCCCTTTCTCTCAACATATATAAAAGTCTCATACATTTAGAAGGACGATAAAGAAAGAAACTTCCATATTTGGTTTATATTTAAAAGAAATTGTGACATTTTTCATGGTAAGGAATGCTTTAACAAACAAACTGGAAACTTTAATGATAATTTTTATAGCACAACTAAACAAAAGAGCATAAAATAATAAGAACGCAACCACTGTCCATTTAACTCTATAATAAATGTAAAAAGGACTGTATGTTTCACAGAACACCTTTATCTTTCTCACAAATACATTATTTGCGCTCAAGATATCGCTATATCTGATGAAGGAATTTCTGAAACTCATATATTCTAAATATAATGTACACAACAAATTGATTCTGTATACATATTTGTTTGTGCTACATATTATATAGGCACGTAGTTTTGTAAATGTCTTTCTAAAAGCGTATATAAATGTAATTTCGCTGGTTAGCAGTCTCACTGAGACAGGGATGTGGGTCTCCAGCCTGACTTTCTTTGTATCTCGGTATGTTAGGTCTCAGTGGCAATGGAGTGGGAGCTGTCCCTTTTCGAGTCCCTGAAGCCCAGGTTGTATTTGTGTATGGGGAGAGTTAATGAGAACAGAATGACTTTTTTCCCCCAGCTTCCCCAATCCCATCTGTTCAAACAAAAGGCTGAAAGGGAAAGAGAACTGAGACCCTGCTGGTCAAGGGGGAAGGAATAATAACACATATCCTTGGGCAACATTTCAACACATGCAACCCTTTTATACTGTGCTTAAGCCTTTATGCAGACAAAAGGAAGTCAGACCAGTGAAGCTTCCATTATTTTTTTTTTTTTTAACAAATGAAAAAAAAAATACATTAGGCCCAAAGGCTAGTTTTTTTTTCAACGACTACATTTGTAAGTCTAGATTGAAAAATGGAAAATATGAAAGGGAAGGGAAAAAAAGCAGTTCATTTGTAGTGAAATCTGCCTACCTGTGTAGATAGTCTTAGAAGACCAATTTCACTTACTATACATGAAGTTCAAAGTGCAAGTAATTAGCATTATAACAAAAGGAAGAAGACACTTCCCTCACCTCTTAAGGAAAGTCTGTGAAAATACTGTAATTTCCAGTGGTGGCTGAGAAGACCCGTTGCCTTCTGTCCCTCAGGTCAATGGCTTGCCCATAGAAGCATGGCAGGCAGCTCAGGAAGGTCAGAGCAACTCTCCCCGGAGCGCTTCATTGAGGTTGACTGGCTCCTAGAGAGGGCTGTTCTAATGTCCCAATGGGACATCCTTGAGGGATTATTTCTCAAGACTTGCAGATGTTAAGATATATGGTGCTGCTCATCAAAGCAGGAGAAGAAAAGATTTCCTGGATATTCCACCAAATTTAAGCTGGAATGTTGGACCCTCCAATAGGAAAGTGAATTTGCCATCAAACTATTAGTTTTCTTTTATTTGTATTACAAACCTTATATTTCAAGTCAGTCATCACAAGGGCTGCGTTGTTTATTACATACAGCTGATCATTTTTTTGAAAGCATATAAAATGAATTATTCCCTTTCCTCTTGAGTTCACTTTGATGCTATCACTTCTGTGAAAAGATAGATAAGAAGGGGATAAAAAAATTCACAAACAGAGATTGCCACGGAGATAAGATGGTTAGGTCACTACATACAGTAGAAACTCTGTCAGGTGACCACCCAAGGGACTGTAACAAACTGGTCAACATACAGAGGTGGGCAACACAAGGAACGAGCCCTACTGTACTGATACATACATGTGGTGCATGTCTGATCTACGAAAATTAGGTCAATTTAAGGATGTGGTCAGTGTAGTGAGGTGGTCAACTATGGAGGTTTGAAAAAAGAAGGAGTCTACATCTTCAGAATATTTCCCAAAGGATGAAAAAAAAAAAGAGAAAGGAAGGGAAAAATAAAAAGTAAATGTGAGCATTAAGAAGTCTCATCTTAGGACTGTTACCACCCAACCAGGCTCATCTCCTGGCCACCCAAGAGGATGCTAATACCCAGAGACAGGGTTTACAGCAAGGGAAGAGTTTACTCCACATAGCAGGAAGAGAGGAGGAATTCCACAGATCTATCTCCTGGAGAATCGGGGAGACAGGGTTTTTAAAGACAGTTTGGTGGAAGGAGATAAGGCCATCAGGGTCTGCTAATTGCCTGGTTTGGGGGCACAACCATCTGTCCTTCGGTATGGGTTGCTGTCTGGGTGGGTCAGTCACTGGAATGCAATACCTGGAAGATACCTCAAAAACTACTCCTGGGTTCCACACAGGTGATGTTCTATAGGGAGAAAGTTAAGAATCTTTACAACCGACAGCTATGCGGGGCTCCAAGGTAAATAAGCGAACTGAAGGAACAGTGATTTTTATCAAGCAAGTGAGGGTGCACTGGCTGATTATTGTCATAATTTTTAGCTCAGCCTGCTCCTTCACAGAGTTTTGGGGCCTTTCCTCTAGTTCTCACCTTGCACCCCATCATCAATTTGTAAGAATGTTTTCAGGATCTCCTGGGAATTGTGAAAGTCCAAGGAAATTTCATAAAGAAAGGCTGGATAGAGCAGCCAGGACATGCCGAGACACGGAGTCTGGCTACTTTTCTTAGAAGGTCCATCAGCTACCCAAGAAAGGCAAACCAGACTTAAGACCCACAGAGGCATAGTCTCAGGAAAAGGGAGAAACTTCCAGAGGGAAGAGGTGGCCTCTGAAGGACAAGTAAACGTGGAAAGCACAAGTTTAGCAAATCTTGATCGTCTGGGTAGACTATTTTCTCATTCAAGGTTACTTTCATTGTGCTGTGGACATTCAGTTCTGCACACAAACAGGAGGGGAAGCAGCTCTAGAGAAGAGATTGAGCAAAATCGTATTATCTGGCTACATCATACTATTCAGTTTTTAAAAAGCATTTTCTTTCTTCATGATTTATTTTTGCTTGGACTAATTTTAAAATCAGTTTTTATTACCCTGGAACCCTGGTTGAGGTTGGGCCAGAATGAAAAACACACCTTTGATAATCCACAGAGAGGCGGGACCTGTGGCTCAAAGGAGTAAGGCGCTGGCCCCATATGCTGAAGGTGGCAGGTTGAAACCCGCCCCAGCCAAAAAAAAAAAGGTAATCCACCGAGAGTGTAATCTACAACATGAATAACTGGCAAGCTGAGTGCATTTGCCTACTCCATTTTCCATCTTTATTCCTAAAGGAAAAGAGGAATATAAATATATCTACTTTACAGATGAGATGAATTCTTTAAAGAACTGGTTACAAAAAAAATTTTGTGGTTAATAACATGAGATTCTGCCATCAATACCCATCTCCAGACTAAACTTGTAAATCATGTAACACGTCTTGCTCTTGGGGATAACCACCCTTGCAAAATAATGTGACTAAAGAATATATATGTAAAAAAATGTACATTTAAAGAAAAGGTTACCAAGCCTAATTATTTAATGATCATCATTAGATAACCTTCATTATATAGACAGTCCCTGGGTTAAAAACAAGACAGATGTCATGGGTTCGTTCTTATGAGGAATTTGTAGGTATGTTGGAACAGGTGCATTTACTATTACCTGTAGTAGCCTCCAATTGTAAGTCATATGTCAGTTGGATGTTTGTAACTTGGGGACTGCCTGTATTTCCGCAGTAAGTCACAAGAGGCAAATATGCCAATGTCAGGATAGACCAAATGGGTATGACAAGGACTCCCCACCCGAAAGCACCTGTAGACGTGTAGTGAGAATAAGGAGGAGTCAGTCTGGTCGGCTTAGGTCCTGTCTCCCGTTCTTGCTGTTTTGTAAATTCAGCTTCACCCTAAAAGTGTACATCCTGAGTAGTTTAAAGCAATTGATTTAGGAGATTAACTTTTGAATTGAAATGTTGCTTTGGGTCACGGGTTATGCTGATTATTATTTATTTTGGGTCATGGGTTATGCCAATTATTATTAAGATAAAGATTAACATGATTTTTTTTTTTTGAACTTTTATGTATAAAACTGTGGTTTGGGAAATGGAAGAACAGAACAGTCTTGGAGAGGCTACTGTCACTGTTCTCCAGAATTGCTGGCCTTCTGGTAAGTACAGTTAGGTGGACCTGTTCCTGTCTCTGCACATTGGCTGACAATGACGGGCGGCTGGACCCTCCTCACCCAGTAACACACCTTCTCTTCAGGCAACTTTAAAGAATATTTGTCCTGTTGTTTTCAGCCATCATGTGATGTAAAGTTATGATTCGAGTAAATGGGACCCCTTCTCTGTGTCATCGTTCACAAGGTGCATAAATATTCGAAAGAGCTGCTGCTTTCTGCACATTTGACTTAAATTCAGATTTATCAATTTATTCTGTACCCATTTATTGAACAAAGACTGCAACTAACTCAAAAAGGCGGGTGTCCGGGTGTATAGGAGAGAGAAGAGGGTCTGATCCACCAGGTTTGGGGCTGGGATCTTTATCCAGCTAGTGATGAGGAGACGGCACTGGAATGGGAGAACCGAGAGGGTGTGAACAGATGATCTCTGCGGAAACAGTGTGCCTCTGAGATAGTGCAGGTCTGGTTCTAGACCACTCTGATAAAGTGAATACCAAAATAAAGCAAGTCACATGATGTTGTGTATTTCCCAATACAGATAAAAGTTATGTCTACGCTATACTATAGTCTATTAAGTGTGCAATAACATTATGTCTACTAAACAATGTACATACCTTAACTTAAAAATGCCATATTGCTACACATAGCTAATGAGCATCTGAGCCTTCTGCATGGTATAGTATTTGTAGGTGGAGGGTCTTGCCTCAACATCAATGGCGGCTGACTAATCAGGGTGGTGGTTGCTGAAGACTGAGGTGGCTGTGGCAATTGTTTGTAACAGTGAAGCTTGCCACATTGATTAACTTTTTCTTTCATGAAAGATTTCTCTGTAGCATACAGTGCTGCTTGATAGCACTTTACAGTAGGACTGCTTTCAAAACTGATGTCAAACCGCTCAAACCCTGCTGCTGCTTTGTCAGCTAAGTTTATGAAATAGTTCAAGTCCTTTGTTGTCATGTCAACAATACTCATAGCATCCTCACATGGGGTTGTTCCATCTTAAGAAGTTCATCCGTAAGAAGCATCTGCTCATTCATTCAAGTTTTAACCTGAGATTGCAGCAATTTAATCTCCTCTCCAGCTCCACTTTTAATCCTAGTTCTTTTGCTATTTCCACCACATCCACAGTTACTTCTGTCACTGATGTTGAACTTCTCATCATCATCCTTGAGGGGTGGAGTCAACATCTTCCAAACTCCTGTTAATGTTGACATTTTGACCTCCTCCCATGTATCAGTCTTGTTCTTAGCAACACCTGGAATAGTAAATCCTCCTTTCCAGAGGTTGTCAATTTGCTTTGCCAAAATCCATGAGAAGAATCGTTACCTATGGTAGGTATCACCTTATAAGATGTATTTCTTAAATAATAAGACTTGAAAGCTGAAATTACTCCTTGATCCATGGGCTACAGAATGGATGTTGTATTAGCAGGGATGAAAACAAACATTAACCTCCTTGTATACCTCCCTCAGAGCTCTTGGGTGCATTGTCAAAGACGGGTAATATTTTAAAAGGAGTCTTTATCGTAGGTAACAACAGTGGGCTTAAAATACTCAGTAAAAGATGTCATAAACAGATGTAGTGTCACCCAAACTTCATTTTTCTGTTGACAGAACACAAGCAAAGCAGATTTAGATTTAGCATAATACTTAAGGGCTCTAGGATTTTCAGAATAGTAAATGAGTATTAGCTTCAACTTTAAAAGTCTATCTGCATTATGTCCTAACAGGTCCACCTAACTGTACTTACCAGAAGGCCAGCGATTCTGGAGAACAGTGACAGCAGCCTCTCCAAGACTGTCAGAGTGAGACTGCCCTTTGAAGCTCTGTAGCTATGAAAGACCTGGGTGGCATCTTCTTCCAACAGAAGGCTGTGGCACCGCACTGAAACTCTGTTGTTCAGTGTAGCCATCTTATCAGCTAGACCTTCTGGATAACTTACTGCGGCACTTGTACTTTTTTTTTTTTTTTTGAGACAGAGTCTTACTGTGTTGCCCTCAGTAGAGGGCTGTGGCATCACAGCTCACAGCAATGTCTAACTCTTGGGCTTAAGTGATTCTCTTGCCTCAGCCTTCCAGGTAGCTGGGACTACAGCCACCTGCCACAGTGCCTGGCTATTTTTTTGTTGTAGTTATTGTTGTTTGGCAGGCTGGGGCCAGGTTCAAACCCGCCAGCCCTGGTGCATATGGTGCCCTAGCTACTGAGCTACAGACACAAGCCAGCACTTGCACTTTTATACTAAGGACACAGCTTCTTTCCTTAAACCTCCTGAACCAAACTCTATCACCTTCCAACTTTTCTTCTGCAGCTTCCTCACCTCTCTCAGCTTTCATAAAACTGAAGAGAGTTAGGGCCTTGCAATGGACTAGGCTTTGGCTTAAGAAAATATTATGGCTGGTTTGATCTTCTATCCACACCACTAAAACTTTCTCCATATCAGCAATAAAACTGTTTTGCTTTCTTATCATTCATGGGTTTATTGGAGTAGCACTTTTAATTCCTTTTAAGAACTTTTCCCTTTGCATTCTCAACCTGGTTAACTCTTTGGTGCAACAGGCCGAGCTTTTGGCTTTCACCATGCCTTCCTCACTGAGCTTAATCAATTCCAACTTTTGGTTTAAAGTGAGAGATTCGAGACTCTTCCTCTCACTTGAACACTTGGAGACCATTGTAGGGTGATTAATTGGCCTAATTTCCATACTGTCATGTCTCAGGTACTAGGAAGGCCCAAGAAGAGGGAGAGAGACAGGGAGCAGCCGGTCAGTGGATCGGTCAGAACAAACACAGCATTTCTGGATTTCATTTGCTGTCTTCAATGGGCATGATTTGTGATGACCCACAACAATTACAACAGTAACATCAAAGATCTTGATTGCAGATCACCAAAATAGATATAACAATGATAATAAAGTTTGGAACATTGCAAGAATTACTAAACTGGGATACAGAGATAGGAGGTGAGTCCACGCTATTGGACAAATGGCTCCAATAGATGTGTCTTGCACAGAGTTGCCCCAAACCTTCAATTTGTAAAAAATACACTATCTGCAAAGCACAACATAGCCACGTACAATAAAGCAAAATATGGCTGTGTTGGTGATTACAGTTGACTCTTGAACAGCACGAGTTTGAACTGCACAGTTTCAGCTTCAGGTGGATCTCCTTCCGCCTCTGCCACCTGGACACAGCAAGACCAAGCCCTCACCTTCCTCCCCTTCCTCCCCTTCCTCCCCTTCCTCCTCAAGGTCCACCTACTCACCATGGAGATGATGAGGACAGAGGCTTCTGTGATGATTCACTTCCACTTAATAAATAGTAAATGTCCTTTCTTTTCCTTATGATTTCATTAAGAACACTTTTTTTTTTTTTTATGAAGTCATTTGTACATAGATCATGAATACATTTATGCCATTATGGGATTCACTGTGTTGATTATTTGTACAAATTGGAGTGCTTACATCCTACTAATTAACATAGCCTTCACCTCATTTACCCAATTACAGTGCTAAGACATTTGTGTTCTACACCTGATAGATCCAACTTGTACTTGCAATATGCTCCATAGGTGTGGTCCCCCTAATAAGAACACTTCCTTTTTTCTAGCTTACTTTATTATAAGAATACAGAATACAATATATATTCTACACAAAATATGTGTCAGTTGACTGTTATCAGTAAAGCTTCTGGTCAGTAATAGGCTATTAGTGGTTACATGTTTGGGGAGTCAAAAGTTATGCTCAGATTTTCAATTGTCCTGGGGTGGGGAGAGGTCAGTGCCCTTAACCCCCTTGTGGTCCAGGGGTCAACTGTACTTTCTTTACCTGATTTAACCAAATTTACCCACAAAATGGAATTATGGAATTGAGATTCCTGCAAAGACATAGCAGACTACAGCAAACAGCAGAATGACAGGGCCAAGGTTCTACTCTTGGTATGAGTTCCCTGTCAGCCACGTTAAGAACTAAAATCAAAATCAATGTAATTGACACTAACAAAAAGCCAAAAAAATTAAAAAGTATTAAGAGTCTTTGAAGTATATATTTGTATCATTAAGCACAGGGTATGCTCTCTGTGGTATATAAATCTTCCTAAGGTGAAGTATCCTTCTGGGCATGTCTGCCATGAAAATCTAGTGGTAAAAATAAGCCAGATTTAGAACCACAACTTTGAATTACTACATTATAAAATATTAAATTAAGTTTGTTTTCTTAAAATAGGATATATTCAACTTTATTGCTCTCACAAAAAATATTACTGTAAATTATAATATTGAAAGAGTGCAAAAGGCTTTTGTACCATTGATAAATCAAAATAATATTGTCCATTTAATAAATTTAATAAATTAAAATAGAAATATTGTCCATTTGATCTTTCTCATTTTTTTCAGTTACTATGCTGCTGAAAAAGTCATTCAAAAACTTAGTGGCTTGAAATAATGACAATATTAATTTTACTCACTATAGTAGAATTTCTATAAGTTGACTACCCAAGGGACTGTAATGAACTGGTCAACATATGGAGGTTGTCAACATAAGGAACCAGGTCTGTTGTACTGATACATATGTGCACTTTCTTTTTCTTTTCTTTCTTTCTTTCTTTTTTTTTTTTTGTGCAGGGCTGGGTTTGAACCTACCATCTCCAGTATATGGGACCAGCACCCTACTTCTTGAGCCATAGGCACCACCCATGTGTACTTTCTTATACAACTTTTTTTTTTTTTTTTTTTAAGACAGAGTCTTACTTTATCACCCTTGGTAGAGTGCCATAGCATCACAGCTCATGGTAACCTCAAACTCTTGGGCTTAAGCAATTCTCTTGCCTCAGCCTCCCAAGTAGCTGGGACTACTGGTACCTGCCACAGTGCCCAGCTTTTTTTTTAGAGATGGGGTCTTGGTTTAGCTTAGGCTGGTCTTAAACTCATGAGCTCAGACAATCCATCTGCCTCAGCCTCCCGGAGTGCTGGGATTACAGGCATGAGCCACTGCACCTGGCCCTCTTATACAACTATTATTAGAGAATATCATACAAAATCATGCATAATCAAAACACAGTAAAATCACACATGCAGTATGATGCCAAATCAATACATATACTGTTTTCTCATGGTTTGATCATTCTTCAGGAAAAGACTCAATATTGGTCTGTTTCTTATTCTTTTTATAAATGTAAGTGGAAAAAGTACTCTCAACACTGGCTGTACCACTCATCATACCTGGGCATTTTTCCATAGTAAATGACTTCAACTGTATTATCAGATGCCTGACATCCTCTTCTTTTGTAGTCTTTGCAATTCCTGCATCATCCATACTTATTTCTACCACTTCATCAGCTACTTCATGCACTTTTATGCTGGTCTGTACTTCAGCCAATATCACTTGGAAAATTACTTCTGGGTCAGGTTCATTACAAGTTGCCACTTTTTTTGCAATAAACCCTTTAAAATCTACTCCTCTGGTTCTGTCATGGGAGATGGACTATCTGATGAGGTTAAAACATCATGCTCTTGGGTTGTGACAAATCCAACTTTCTCGAAACACTTCTGTATCATTTCTGGCTGAACTTCATTCCAACAGAACTGATCTGGAGGACCGCATCCAGAGTGTTAAATGATGCAGCAGCAGAAGTTGCTTCCACGGGTGGACCACAGGTTTGTGTTTTAGTGATGACCCACTGCAGGAGCTGGGCCATTTTAAAATGTTTTGCGTTTTAAATGTAGTGCATTTTAAATGTTTTTATGATGTCTTGGTTTAGAGGTCAGATTTTTGAGGTTGTGTCTGGAGGCAGAAATTTCAGGGTCACATTTGTGAGATGATTCACTTGTGGGTGGCCAGGGCGGTTGTCTACTGTCAGTAGAACAGACTCTTCTTTTTCATTTCTTGGTAGATACCTCGTATCTACTCCTCAAATAGGGCACCAGTCATCCACATACATTTGTTTGATCTCCAAGTGACAGGGAGGACTTTAGGCTTTAAGTTCTTAAATGTGTGTGGCTTTGCTGATTTATCAGTCACCAGGGGCTTTAGCTTCCCTCCAGTTGAGCTAGCGCAAAGCAGAAATGGGAAATGTTCTTTGGAAAGTTTTCTGCTCTTACATTTGTCCACTTCATGATGAGGCTCTTGGCAGGCATCACTTTGAAAAAGAGTCCACACTCCCCAGCGATACAGATGTCATCTTCGAAGCCTCTGGTGAAGTCCGGGAACTTTTTAATAAACTCTTCCACAACTTCTACTGGAACTTCATTGGATTCACAAGACTTTCTGGGTGATCTAGGGTGACAGTTTAATTTTCTTGAGTCAATCACTTGATGATGGAAATTTTCCACCTGTGTGAATTCTTTAGCAACTTCTTGGATCATCGGCCTGGAGATTTGGACTTTAACTGTCTTCATTTGCTTGAACCATCTTAATGTGGCTCACTTACTTCCCTGAGGGAAGTTTTCCTCTTTTTCCACAGTAGGATTCCACTTCCCTTACCATACCTCTCCAAATACTCACATTTATACTTTTGGATATCTCTAACTGTGGTCTCGCTAACACCAAAATGTTCTGCCATCTTTCTTTGGCTGCTGCTTTCTAGAAAATGTAGAAGATCAACCTTTTCCTTCAATGTCAGCTCTCTGAGTTTTTTCCTTTAGGCCATCATGTGTCAATTAACTAAATTTTTTCAGCAATTTTAGAAGATACCTTCAATTCAGACCAGTTATTTATGGTGAAAAAAATCCTTTGCAACATGTGATAAACAGCTGAACATTAGGCCTAATCCAACATGTGTTAATAATAAAACATGAAAAAATAATATTTATACTAAAGAAAAATAATAACTAAGAGGCAAAGCCCATACCTTCTACCCCTTGGTATAGAGTGGACTCCACTGTTTAAGTTATGACAGTAAATTAACATTGTGTATCATTTATGGTCACAATATACAACTTACAGAGGTGGTCAATATACAAAGGTCAGTCTTCCACTGAGTACATGTGGTGCATGTCTAGTCTATAAAAATTAGGTCAACTTAAGGAGGTAGTCAATTTGGAGGGTCTACTGTATTTTGCATTTAGGCAAAGCACATCAGGGATGGCTTGTTTCTGCTCCACGTGGTGCCATCTGTATTGGCAAAACTGCTCGAAAACTTCATTTATGAGAGTGAAGGAAAGTAAAATACAATGTATATTTGCATAATGTGGCAGATATTTAGCACATTTTAGCTTGTCTGTCCTTCCCAATGGCTTTGAGACTAACAGGGGAATACTTTATAAAACAGTGTTTTACTAAGACCTCCCATCTTAATCTCTCTCTCCCTCATACTCTGATAGCATATTATGCCTTTGTTGCCACATTCCTCATTTTCGTGTGGCCTTTAAGTTATGTATATAGATGTTAATATATAAAACAACATCTTATTCAGCTATATATACAGCTGTTTGTAGAATAATTTACCCATAGTAGGTGCCTCCAAGAATATTGAGTAGAATGGACTTGCTAAAGTTTTAGGACCTTTACTCTAGGGGTGGAAGGTGGTGGTGGGAGAGCTGAACTGATTGATTTAGGAGGAGGGGAGGAGAGAAGGGAGTACACTATCTAGTCTATTCATCAGTCCAGCATCTCTCCTTAGCATGTCCTGCGCTTCTCCCAAACCAACTCTGACAGCCAAAATAGTAAGAGGGCAGAGGAAGATGACTAGTTCCTTAATTCAAAGAATGCTAAACATATACTGCCCCCCTTTTGTCACAGATGCTGATGTCTCTGATCCCATGGGTCATGGTGAAGTGGACATAGCTCTAGCTTGGCAGCCATGACTTACCTGTATCACTGACTGGGCAGTTAATGTTTGGTTTCCTCATCAGTAAAGGGGTGGAGTTATATTAGTAATTCTTAGGTGCCCTACAACTTGAAAAGGTGGTGATTCTTGAAACCCCTGAGATGTGCTTCTACATGGGTGGTAATGATGGTGAAGCAAAGCTAGTGGCCCCAATTCATGGTCTGGATATGGCACTATCTTCTAGGGTTATGGCTTAAAGAAAACCCTTGAAAATATAAATATTCTTCTTATATCCCCAATGCCTAGCACAATACCTGACTCAGGTAAGTGCTCAGAATATTTGTTGAATGTTATAGAATAAAGAATATAGCTGGTCTTTGCCCCTGGTTCTTGGCATACAATTTCAGAAACCTTGGAATTTCTGAGTGATAGGAGTACCTTTTGTTTTCTTAAGAGGCTCTTTGGATGGTACCTGACTTTATGCTAATAAGCTCAGAGCCCATACCCTAATGTGGCTAATGGCACTTTTGGTTAGTATCTGAAGTAAGGGTGGTTTTACTGGGGTCCTTGCCTGCTAACTTCAGGCAGGGAGTGTCAGAATCAAAGGATTTTGCTCTTAACTTGTGGGGTCTGCCCTAACTCTGAGTAATTAGAATCAGGAGTGAATTGAATTGGTGTTGGTATTGCAACAAAGTGTTTGCACTGGTCATAACAAATAGCATTAATGAGCACAAACTCTACACCAGGCCCTTTTCTGAGTACTTTATATTCATTACCTCGTCTAATCCTTACAACCAAAGTTCAGAGTCGATGTCACCATCATGTCCATCTTACACATAGAAAGCGGAGGCATAGAGAGGTAACTTCAATGCTACACAACTAACACAACTGGATTTATTTATTTATCTATTTATTTAGAGATAGAGTCTTACTCTGCCACTCTGGGTAGAGTGCAATGAAATCATAGTTCATGGCAACCTCAAACTCTTGGGCTTGAGCAATCCTTCTGCCTCAAGCCTTCTGTAGCTTGGACTATAGGCGCCTGTCCCAATGCCCAACTAGTTTTTCTATTTTTAGTAGAAACAGGGTCTAGCTCATGCTCAAGCCGATATCCAACTCCTGAGCTCAAGCCATCCACCCACCTTGGCCTCCCAGAGTGCTAGGAATACAGGCATGAGCCACTGTGCCTGGCCTGCAAAACTGGATTTAAACCCAAGTAGTTTGGCTTCAGAGCCCATACACTAAACTACTACCCTTACACAGTCATGATACTTGACCCTGTCTTCTTGATCCACAGTTAGTGAAACAGAACAAAGAGTCAGGCTTGAATATTTGGAGCGTACCTGGTGGCAAGTGTTGAGAAATACAGGTGCCGGGTGCAGCAGCTCAAGCTCAGGAGTTTGAGACCAGCCTAAGCAAGAGCAAGACCCCTTCTCTAGAAAAAATTGAAAAATAAATTAGGCACAGCAATGTACACTTGTTATCCCAGCTACTCCAAAGGTGAAGGCAGGAGGATTGCTTGAACCCAGAAATTTGAGGCAGCAGTGAGCTATGGTGACTCCACTGTACGCTAGCTCAGGTGACAGTGTAAGACCCTGTCTCAAGAAAGAAAAAGAAATTGAATTACGGAAAGTATTTCTTCTGAGACACCTCATAAAACAGGCTGTGATGCAGTTGCCAGTTCCCTGAGAATTGAAATGATGCCACATGCCTCATATCAACTCAGGTATTAAGTGGGATCTGCCTAGGACCTTATCAATCAAAGCAATCACCAGAATCAGTGTTCATTAAACAGTCGTGTCCATGAACAAAACTTAATCACAAAGAGCGTGTAGACGCTGCACACAAGGAGGCTGTGCTTGAAAGGCAAGATAACGCTAATGGAGACAAACCTTCTCCTTGTCTTGGGAAGAGGGAGGGAAGAAGAAAGTCCCACTTATCTGAATGGGTTTGAAGCACTCCACAGCTGTCCCTATGCCCTCCTCATATTTCTTCATATGTAAAATATTTTCTATTTGGAGGATAGAGCAAGACTAGATTAATGGCAGGCCTGGTGACCCCTATCTGTAAAGGACCATGGCCTCCCATAAAAATACTTTAATAGAGTTCTTTCTCTTTAATTGCATGCCACACTCTTTGGGGGGCCATCCATCTCTGTGGATGCTCTGGGCACCAGCCTCCCTTTGTAATGCTGTGCTGCCTGAGTGTGGAATCAGCTGATGAGGCCAGGGGTCCCAAGGCAGTACACCATCTGGCCAAGGTCATGAGTGGCAGATTACCAATTAGGAAGCATGGCAGGGAGGATGTTGTGTGGCTGGGGGCCAGGAATAGTTGGTAGATCAGCCATCAGTAAGGTATCAGTGTAGGTGTTGTAACAGATTAATACGCAAATCTTTGCTCTCAGGGGATCCTGTATGAAATCTTAGATTTGGTCACCAGGAGCTTTCAGAAATAGAAAATGAAGAAGCTTTATTTACAAAGGAACATGCACTTAAAGTGGTGCTTCTCAAACTTTAATGTGCAGATGAATCATCTAGAAATCTTGTTAAAATGCAGTTTTGGATTCAGTGGGCCTGAGATGGGCCTAAGATTTTGCATTTATAATAACCCAGGAGATGCCAGTGCTGCTGGGCCATGGACTACTCTTGGAGGCAACAGGGAACAGCTAAGCCTGGCTCTCTGCTTCCCCTCTAGAAGACCTCGCCTGTAATAATTCATATGATTGGAGCCTGGTTTCTATAGACTTCCTTTCCACTCCTTTCCACTCCTTTCCACTCCAACTCCTTAGATTAAATGATATTTCTCTTGTATGTTAATGAATGTTAATAGAGAATAAGAAAGACCAAGTCCCTACACTTTATTTTTTCTTTTAATTTACTTTTTAATTATACAAGTAGTAATACATGAATATATCTGGAGTACGTTAGCCAACCCAATCATCATACCATTTAATCTTTGAACTCCTTCTTTTCTATCTTTAATGTAAGAAAGAACTCATTAAAAAAAACCTACAATGCCATTATTATTCTCAACAAGGTTAATAATAATATCTGTATCATCTAATATCCAGTCTATGATTTCAGATAATTGTCCCAGAAATGTCTTTTTATGGTTGAATTGTTTTGAATCAATACTTAAACAACATGTACACATTACATTTAGTTGATTTGACCCAAATATTTTTTAATTTCTAAGCCTCTCTTATTCTCATGATTATTATTTTGCAATTTCACCCAATTTATTAGTTGAAGAAGACATTTGGTTATTTTCCCTGTGAATTTCTCTCATTTTGAATTTTGCCTGATCCACTCTTTTCTGCATTTCCCATCAATGTGTAGACTTGACTAGATTCATCCTTTATTTTTTGGCAGTCACACTCTACTCTATGAAAGGTGCTGTGTGCTTTCTATCCCCATCACCAGGAGGAACATAGCGAGTGGTTGTTTCACCTGGAGATAATAGGATTGACCGGATTGATCACTGGGTCATGAAGTCTTCCATGCCTCTTTCACTTAGTGATTTAGACATCGCCGACAACCTTGTGTGTACTCTTGCAACTGTACCTTTAGTGCCTGGGCTTCCCTACGGCCGGGTTTGAACCCACCACCTCCGGTATATGGGGTGGGCGCCCTACTCCTTTGAGCCACAGGCACCGCCCCCTTCTTTGGTTTTCTCTGCTTGGCGGCAAGTTCCCTCAAGGCAGAATTGTGGTCTTTCCCTATTTCAGCACCTACCCTAGTAACTGGCATACAGTTGGTATTCAATAGTTATGAAATGAATGAAGTCTTCCCCTAACATCTGACACCAGCACTCTTAAAGTCCTGCTAATATCAAAGGCATTCCTTACAAGAAATCCACCACCTATTGCCTCATGCAAACCTCAGAAACAAGGTAGTATTTCAGCCATGACTGGAGTTCTCGAGCCCCTTGGTGCTATAGAGGAGATAAGGAGAGAAAAGGAAGAGAGTTGTATAGAGCCTTTTCTAACCTCTGAATCAAGAAAACACGTCTCAAGGTCAGACACATGGTCACAGGCAGAGACTCACTGAGGGCACAGGTGCCTGCTTTGGTGAGCGAATCACAGAGATACTGCAAGGCAACAGTGTTTTGTGACTGCTGGCTGATTTGAGGTCCCTGAGGTCCCATTTCAGAGTGGAGGGGTCACTGATACTTGCACTGAACATTTTTCCCCTCTTTCAGGAAGTCTTTGATTTTAACTAGGCCTGGGAAAGCCCCTACTGGAACTCTTCCACTAGTAGAATGGTAGATGACCTTTAAATTTCTTTAGGACATTAGTGACAGGGAAGAAAGTGGTGTTGCTAGATCAAGAGGTAAGACCTTTGGAGACTGAAGGGTTAACTGCCGCCTGCCCACTAGGGGGAGCCCTAATCAATGACGATGCCTGTGGTATGTTGGGATAAGCAGGTAATGCTCCCAGGTCCTAAAGTTGCCCTTAAGAGAATAATGTTAAGTTTAAAAGGGAATTGCTAACTTTCCAGGTTCAAAATGCTAGCAACCTCTTTCCCTTACCTAGTACTCCCATTGCCAATGTTAGAATGCATACCAACACCCAAGCCTATACTATAAAGCAGTGATTCTCAACTGGAGATAATTTTGTACCCCAGGGAACATTTATCAATGCCTGGAGACATTTTAGGTGATCAGAACTGGGGGGTAGATGTACATGCATCTAGCGGGTACAGGCCACTACGAAACATTCCACAATGCACAGGACAAACATTCACAACACAAAGAATTATCTAGTCCAAAATGTCACTAGTGCTAAAATTAAGAAATCCTGCCTTAAAACAATCTCATGTTCATTTGCCATTAGAGTGTAATTGAATTGAACAAACTCTCAGACTCTTAAGGCTATAATAATTCTTAAGGCTTTCATCTGAATTCCTAAAATCACATTCCCAAGTTTCTTAGACTCTTCCTTCATAGTTATCCTACAAATAGTTTTGTTAAATCCTTCAAAATCAGATGTCCTAAATTAATTTCTTTCCTATTAGACAAGTCTCCACCCCATCCCCACCCACACCCGAAGTAACCTGTTTCTTTTTTTGGTCTTTTTTTTTTTTTTTTTAATTCTTCTTTTCATACCTCATACTGTTTTAGGAAAAAGAGGACAGAAATGTAGAGACCAATGAATGAAACAAATGAAAATATCTCTGGTTAAAAATATTGATTCTCTATGAAGACTCCCTACATTCCATATTTCAGAGTTAAGGGAGTTTTTCTCAAAGTCCAATCAACCAGGCAACTTTGGGAGGCCACCTGTATTCAAAATTATAAGATGTATACTTGGCAGAAAAGGTTAGGAGGCTTTAACTTTGCCGAATTTGAAAAAGGAGAGGGATGGCATCTCTGCCATTATTGAGTTTGGTTAATTATTCTGACTTTTTGGTAATAGAAGATAACTAAAGTGACAAAGTCAGAGAGTTGTTGAAAACTCTCAAGCCTTGGTTCTTTCCTGCTTCAGACTTAGAGTCTAGGCCTGCGCTTAAGGAAATAGATTGAAAGTTTGTTTGGAAATAGAAGAGTTGCAATCTAAGCAGGCAGGACAAGTTGGATTGAAAGTGGAAAGGTGTTTTAGTAGATTTGTCACACCCCTTATGCATCTTCCTGGGAGTATTATAATCTCTTTAAATCATCAGCATCATCACCACCACCACCATGGGCAAGTGCTGATGCTTTACCTACCCATGCCCAGTCTTGAGGATAATGTTTGAAGTACCATAGAATGTAAATAACTTTCTCAAGGTTAGGTAGAGGTGAAATGGTTACACGTACATACGTTTGGGAAGGGGGTGTGAGATGGCTGTATGGTGGAAAGGAGAGAAGTGAAATATCCAAAACTGGTTCAGGTCCATGAGTGTCCAAGGAGACAGACCAGCCACCACTACCCAATGAGGACCTGTCATTTTTTTCCATTTTCTCGGTCTGTGGATATAAGTAAGATCATGGTACTATCCATCAGTCAAATCTTCTATCTTTGTCCCCACTTGCACCCACCTGCCTCACCTCCTCAGGTCCTTCCCTTCCCCATCCTCATAACTTTCATAATCACCAAAGAGGGGCCCTGCATGTCTCAAAACTATTCTGCCCACTGTGTTCACTACCTGCCACCTGTCATCTTTGAGCTCTTGTACTCCTCTTCTGATTGATGTGTGCCAGTCACAGAGCCTCCAGGAGTGGCAGTATTGCTGCTTTTCATGGTGTTCTCCTCCCTACCCCTAAGAAGCTAAGATCCATTCCACATGCTCCCAGTCACCCCCAGTCCTTAAAATGCTAGAGCCATGCTGAGTTCCATGGTAAAGTGCAAAATATTGTTCCTGACTTCTGTGTAGATCTTTGCAGCTGCCCCTCAAAGCAGCATTGACTTCACGGAGTTGAGCAGAGAGCTTCAGGATAACAGCACCTGCTTCTGATGTGGTATGTTGGGATATTAGACCAAGAACACACACACCCCTACACACACACACACACACACACACACACCACACACACACACACACACACAGGCTCGTACAAACAAGCAATAGCAGAGCCTGAGTCTCTTTATAGAAAGTAAACATTTTTTTCCCAAATAAGTAGAGTTTCAGAGACAGAACTCTGTCCAAAATCTAGATACTTTTTTCCCTGTTTTTCACATTTCTCTTCTCCCATTTAAGATGTCTCAAGCAACTCACTTTCCAGTTATGGATCCTACTTTTTATAAATATCTATTCCAGGGTTTCCCAAGATTTAAAAGAGAGCTGAGGTGGGAGGATCATGTGAGACCATCTCTATCTCTTATAATACATAGAATACCGTATAAATTTGAAACCATAGTTTTAAATCAATATATCTTTCCCACAAAAGCCTCCAAAGACAAAACCTTGGATTCAAGTTTCTTTGGGTTTCTCCTCACTCCAGCAGGTGACCTGCAAAGTACTTCTTCCTGAGGAGATGGTAGTGAAAGAAGAGATGGTAGCAGAAGGCAATCTTCCCTGTCTGTCATTTCCTAGAAATTGCCACCTTTTCTTGCTCAGGATTCTGGTCACACGTGGACCTTTGAGTACTAAAGACAGGGTGCAGCGTCTTGCCTGAAATTCAGGTTCTGCCACTGATATCCCTCAGTGAGCTTAGAATAGTGAAAGTCAGGAGGAGACCTGCTTCTAACCCTCGGCTATTGTTGCTGGTGAGTGAGGTCAAGAACTCAGGGCATGTCCAGCATTGGTGTCAGTCCCCAGCTTCCTGGTGTCAAGAGGCAGTTGTGGCAGAGGCAGCCGAGTGGTGTGCCCTTGGGTATCGGTCACTGCAGCGCGTACACCAGTGGCAGCTTTCTGGAGGTCCAGCCTAGAATCTACTCCATCAGTCCCTCCAATAACTTTGTACCACTTCATTTCCTATGTTAAATTCCTTTCTGCTTAAAATAACCCAATTTCTGTTTTCTGCATTGAACGCTGCCTCTACGTGGCCATAAACTATAGAGGAACTCCTGTCTGAGTTGCTACAGGTCTTGGTGGGATCTGAGGGCCCCGTGGTAACAGAGGGTGGGAAATAAGGATGAGGAAGTGGAGCTGGAGGTGGCAGGCAGGGGAAGGGCATTTGGTTGGGGGGAGCCCTCAGTGAGGTTTGCAAATATGTACCAGGATGGCATCAGTTCAGCTGAAACACAGTAAAGTGTTCCCAGGCCCTGGGATTCCAGTGGAATGCAAGGATGGGCTTGGACTGCCCAATGAGCAGAAACACCTGTTCATCCAAGACCTTTTCTGGATAAATCTGAAGGGGAGGCGGGCACCACTTCCTAGGTAGGCCCCGTGTTTTATAAACAAGCCAATAAAATGATAAAAGTGAGAAGTAAGACTGTGCCCAAAAAGCCTGTGTTCACATCAGGTCAGACCTCTGGTTTTCTGGCTGTGGATTATTCCCTTTGCTGAGAAGTTTAATTTCTCTGTCAGAGCACAGCATGTTGTCCAGATAACCCGTGCGTCTCTAGCACAGCGATGCGTTGCACTTCCAGGCCACACTGTCGGTTCTCAGGCCTGCTGTTCAGGGTACATTCTGCTTTCCAGTATCTGGAAATTACCTGCAGTTATGGGCCCAATTTTGACACAACTATTTGGTAAAAGAAACAAACCAGAGGGATGCAGGGAGGACAATTAGACTTTGGGGGAAGCTGAAAATGAAAAGGTGACGTGTGAAAGGTCAGAATCAAAGCAAAGCCCCCAAGGCCACTGGGAGAAGAACAGAGCAGCCTTGATTCTGGGGTAGCTGGGAGACACCATTCCCACACCTCCCAGGAGTGTCACACCTGCCCATCTGTCCCGCGCAGCCTGCAAAGCTCTTCACCCATGTGTTTACACAGGACCAGTCGGGGAAGGGCAGATCGGCGGCACGCCTTCCTAAATGGCCCTCTCCTGTCAACCCGGTGGGGGCACCCGCACTACACTCAGGTCTGACAATTCATTAGAGGGACTCATAGGACTCAGAGAAGCTGCTGTACTCACAGTTCCAGGATTAAACTCAGCAAAGGGAAGAGACACACGGGCAAGTGCAAGGGAAGGCAGGCTCTGCGTCCAGGTGCCCCCCTCTCACCCGGGATCTGCACAGGTGTGTTTAATCCCCTCAGAAGCGGTGTGTGATAACGCACACGAAGTGCTGCTAATCAAAGAAGCTCGCTTAAGTCTTGGTGTCCAGGGTTTCCATGGGGGTGGGGGGTGTCTGTCGTGAAGGCTGCACTTGTGTGACTGACTTCAGCTACTCACACTCCAACGCCCCCAGAGCAAGAGCAGGTGTGACCACAAGTCACATCATTAGCAGAAATTATCAGATCAAACTGGTAGCATGTGACTGAAGGCCTCAGGCATACAGAAAACCCTTATAAAGCAGAATATTCCAGGGCCTCAGAACTCTCCCAGGAGCTGGCCCAGGACTGTTACTGAAGTCAGCCTTCCCAGGGAATGTACAGGCTTAGCGCAACCCTTTAGCTGACCATCCTCCTGGAAGGAGCAGGAGTTTGGGGCACCCATCTTGGTCAGTGGCCCCAGGACCACAGTCCTGCTCCACAGAGACTCGGCACCCCACAATAGCAGTGCCAGGAGCCACAGGCATTTAGTCAGACCGCCTGTACTGGGCATGGATTGGTCAGTGTCCAAACTGCCTATGGAGAGTTGCTGAGAAGGAGAACCCTGCAGGACACCTGAGAACCTGGGTCATTCTGGAGGGGACCTCCACCCTTTGTCCCCACCCAAGACCGCTCTTAAGTGCTGCCCATCTTGCCCCTAACCATTTCTCAGACTTGCCCCTCCTCTGCACTCCACCACCATTGCCCAACCCAGATCGTCCCTCAGCTGCACCACTGTCAGCCTCCTCTGGCCTCCAGCCTCCTGTCTCTTCCCCCACTACAGCCAGAATGAGTCACTGAATGGGAGTCTGCCCTTAGTGGGTCCCCAAGGCCTGCAGGACAAAACCCAGGCTGTGACTCTGAATGGATTACTCAGCCTCCTGCCTCCCATCTTTCTTTGCCTTTGGCAACCCAAGCTGCTTATAGTTCTCAGAACAGAGCTGTCTCTCTGTCTGGCCTGTGCCTTTGCATTAGGAACTGGTCATAACCCCGAAAGACACAATCCTGAACCCCATAATCCTAAATGTTGAAATCCCAACGTTGAAATTAAGAATTTATGTCAGTAACTTTTGTCAGTAACTATAACAAAGACCAAATTCGACTGCTAATGTGGCTGCTTTATAGGGAATGGACTAATTAGTGTGTTAACTTACAAGGTATTAATATTTCAGATATTAATGAATATTTGCAGTGGTTTTATTTCTAAATTTATGTACCATATATAGCCTTAAGTGAAAATAAAATGTTATATTCTTTAAAACAAAAATAAAATCCCAAAAGACCAAAATTCTGAAACTATAATTCTGGAAAAATTATTTAAAAGATACTTTATTGGCCGGGTGTAGTGGCTCACGCCTTTAATCCTAACACTCTTAGAGGCCGAGGCGGGTGGATCGCCTAAGCTCATAGGTTCGAGACCAGCCTGAGCAAGAGCAAGAACCCATCTCTAAAACTGGAGCTGGGTGTTGTGGTGGGCACCTGTAGTCCCAGCTAATTAGGAGCTGAAGCAAGAGGATCACTTGAGCCCAAGAGTTTAAGGTTACTGTGAGCTATGATGCAATAGCACTCTATTGAGGGTGACAAAGTGCAACTCTGTCTCAAAAAAAAGAAAGATACTTTATTTGGGAAGCATATAAAAACATGGCAAAGCACCTCAAAGGCCACTTTACACAATAAAATAGACAATAATATATCTTTGCAAGTGTAAATACTCAGGCCTGCTAATGAGAGTCACATTAACCGTTATGAGCAGACAAGCTGTGTTCATAAAGGAATGGGTTAAAAAGGGAGAATCATAAACATGTGTCACTGCGGTTGGTAATGTGTGCACCCAGCTTTACAACTGCAGCCATCTGAAACACTATGGCAGCCTAAGTCTTTTGATGCTATCAATCAAAAACCACGATGAGTCATCACTGTGTCACCCTGGGCACAGTACTGTGGCATCACAGCTCTCAGCAACCTCAAACTCTTGGGCACGAGTGATCCTCCTGCCTCAGCCTCCCAAATAGCTGGGACTACAGGCACCTGGCTATTTTTTCTATTTTTAGTAGAGACAGGTTTTGCTCTTGCTCAGGCTGGTCTTGAACTCCTGAGCTCAGGCAATCCACCCATCTCGGCCTCCCAAGGAGCTGAGATCTTGAAAAGGTTTATCTTTCACAAAAGAAGTGAAAAAAGGACATCTCTTCGTTTATTGAAGAAATTTCAGTGTTTTCTGATGTCCAAGGCAGCAAAAGAAAGTTCTGTTGCAGCTCTCAGAGAGAGACAAATTCACCTTTTGTGTTTGTTCTCTCTGGGCCTCAGCCAACTGGATGGTGTCCACCAATACCGAGAACACTGAAATCCTGAGAGATTAAAATCTCTAAATCCTAAAATCCCAAGAGCAGATCTTCCCCACATGGTCCAGTCAGACACACATACTCCTCTCCCCTGGAAACACTATCACAAACTCAAAATAATGCATTACTGTTTCTAGGTATTCCTTAATCCGGTCAAGTGGACACCTAAAGTTAAACCCACAAGTCCACTCCTTGTCAACTTGGCAGCCATATACATCTCTTCAAACCTTACTTAATTTCCAAAAAAACAAAAGACACTAACAAGGTAATAGTTCCACCTAACACGATACTATATTAACCAGTTATTACTATATTATAGTTATAGTTATTACTATATTATAGTTCTTACATTAACTATCCTATAATTATAATTTGGGGAATTTTAGACTTTGGAGATTTAATCTCTCGGGATTTCAGTGCTCGGGACTACGGTCTTCAGGGTTGCGCCTTTCCAGATTACGGTCCAGACCTCCTTGCCCCAGCCCCTCTGTCTGCGGTGCTGCTCCCTCCTAACCTCCTCATCTTAGCTGACGCCTCTGCTCCTGCACTGAGACAAAGTGTCACCTCAGAAACTCTTCTCTAACTTCCCCACAAGCAGGGTGAGCTGCCTTCTTTGGTGCATTTCATGTTCTGTTCACTTGTCTGCCTTCACTTCTAGAATATTCTTCCTAAGGACAGAGATGGTGTCTTGTTAATTTTTTTAATCCCAAATACCCAGCATAGTGCCTGCCACACAGTAGGTGCTCAGTGATTGCTTAGGGTATGAATAGGGGAGAGTGAAGGAATGAATGCATGAGTCGTAGGAGAAGGAGTCCAGTGTGAGCCAGGCTTGTCTTGCCTGCTTTTTAGGGAGTCTGTCTTCCTCTTCAGCAATTTCTTGTACCAGTTAGAAACATAAACTCTGAGTGAGCATCACAGTTCTGCTGCTCGGTAGCTGTACAAGCTCATTATCTCTCAATCTCAGTTTTCTTAGATTATAGCAGGGACCATAATCATGAAGTCATTGTTACTATTCAGTGACATAAGGTCTGTGAAGTGACCAGAACAGTCCCCGATACATACTGAGTGCTATAGAAGAAGGTGCTTTTCTTACCCCTAATTGCTGGCCCAGATGGTCTCCCACCTGGACCAACTGGAAAAACCCTCATTGCTGTAACTTTCCGGAATGTCCAATTCTCACAGTCAGATGATAGCAGAATGTCCTATTCCTGAGATTGGGCTTTGGTGGAAGGTAGGGGAGTCGAGGTCCACAGACTGGACTCTGCTGGCTTTGTTTGCTTGGAGCCCTTCCTTCTAGATCTCCTCATCACTTGGCTCCTTTGATTCCAGGGGCTAACTTCAGGCTAGCAGGTCCTCTGCTATCTTCCCTCTCAGAATTCTAACCTCAGTTCTCACTGTCACTGCTGCTGGATGTTAGGATGTAGAGACCCTACATGAGGTCTCTCATGTACATGAAGCCCTAACTCATGGAGATCACAGCCCCTCTCACCGTCTCCCTCTAACCATTCTGTCTCTGGTCCATCCTCAAACTACTGTTCAGGTTTATTATCCTCGGGGGTTATTACAAAGACTAAGTGAATGCTTGTGAAGTCTTTAGCATGATGCCTGGATCATAATCATAGTGAGTGTTCAATAAATGGCCCCTGTTGTCAGATCTTGTATCATTCTTAGATGCTTGCACTCATCTGCCACTGTTTACAGAGGCCACCCCAAATTCCTGAGCACAGCATTCAAGGCCCTTGATGATCAGAACTCCACCACCCCGAACTTTCCCAGCTCTGTCCTGTTCTTAACGTCCTTCTCACTGGGAATACCTTTTCCCCACTTTGCCTGTTGAAACCTGCCCATGGAGGCCCAGGGAAGACACCATTTCCATGAAGCATTTCCCGACGCACTTAGAATGAATGTGATTAATCACCTTTTCTCTTGGGTTCCCATAGGGTTTAATTTAGATTCCACTCCACTGGCCCTATGTTGGTGTTAGTTAACTCTATTATTGGAGTTTTTACCTCCCTCCAAATAAAGAACACACCCACAGCCCAAATAAATGTTGCTGAATTGTTGAATACAGACATGTTGGTGATCAGCAATAGAAAATATGAGGGTAGGGTAGACCATGCCTGCAAAGTAGGGCTGCAAGAAAGGCCGCCGGGGCAGGACTGCAGACAGTGTGTGAGGGCCATGTGCCAAAGAGAAGCTTATCAGGGTCAAGGCAACTACCCGAGAGGCCTGCTAATCAGTAGTCTTGGGAAGATGTCTTCTCAGACTTTATTTGAATGGAGACTGATCTAAGATTAACTGGCTCCAGTCCTTGCTGAGCTGTGCTGCCTCAGGGATATAAGAAAATGGAGGTAGTTTATACCTAGGCTTCCCTCCTTCTCCCACATGCAGTTAATCAAGCTGATCACAGGTTCTAATGGAGGTTGTCTGCGTGGTCCCAAGTCAAGTGAAAAAAGGGGTTAGAGAGAGGGGCACCCTAACTGTGCACCCACGAGCCCAATGTGGAAGGGAATATTAATAAGGATAACATTAACAACTGGGATGGACGGAAACACCCTGAGTATGGGCAGTCCCCGAGTTACAAACGCCGACTCATGTACAACTCACATTTACAAACAGGGGTTATTATAAGTAGTAGGTAAATGTACCTGTTCCAACTTACATACAAATTCAACTTAAGAACAAACCCACAGAACTCTGTCTTGTTCATGATCCAGGGACAGCTAGTACTTTAAATCCATGATTTTATTAACATGTAAAAAGCACATTTAAAAATAATATTAGTCACCTTTGGAAGATGCTAGAGAATCAATTCATTATTGAAAACTGGTAAATAAAGGGAAAGAAGCAACAATTTATTCTGTATTTCCTATCTGAGCAGCACTCAGGTTAACTAACATTAAAGTTAACTAACATTGAGGATGGACCAGAGGCAGAATGGTTAGAGGGGAGACAGTGGCAGAGGCTACGATCTCAATGAGTTAGGGCTTTCTCCCTACGTGCTAAGATCCACAGCAGTGACAGTGAGAACTGCAGTTAGAATTCTGAGAGTGTAGGTATCAGAGGGCCTGGTAGGCAGTTAGCCCCTGGAATCAAAGAAGCCAAGTAATTAGGAGATCTAGGAGGAAGGGCTCCAACCAAATGATGGTTGACAACAAGGTTTATCTATTATACAAGTGTCCCAAAAGATAAGCAGAAAAGGAATGATAGAATTAGAAAAAAAAAATTTACCATAACTAATGAATTAATGAATTTAGCTCCTGATTGTCAATGGCTGCTAATTTCAATAAAAAGAGAACCAGCTTGAAATGAGCCTCCTGATAGAAGTACATATCACTGCCTGTGAATCAGACTTGGCAAAAACCCAAATCTTGATCTGGTTAAGCTTCTAGATCTGCTTGCCGATCTATGGAAGAAGCAAAATAACCACAGCAGGGTTTAATTTTAAAAACATAGACTGTGAGAAACTCAATAGAAAACACAATTTGGTTTCTACAAATAAATAAATAAAAATAAATGCAAGGATGGAGAAAGATCCAAAGAGTTGTAAGGCACATATCCATCAATGTATAGAGTTTATTTGAAAGCCTATCATTTAGACCTAAATACTAAATTATCTATGGATATAATGCTATGATGACTTGGATGTATTTCTAAGCAACATAAGAAGTGGGGAGAGAAGAAAGTGGGAAGTATAAATGAAACAAAACTAGCCATTTTATGGATCACCATTGAAGCTGGAAGATGGGCACCTGGGGGTTCATGGTAGTATATAACACTTTTGTGTGTGTTCCAAAATTTTCAAAATTAAACATGAAAAACAAAGTACAAATAATATCTACATTATATGACCATGCAAATATTCACAGCAAAGTGGAATAGCATACTGTGGTCCCAAAGTTCCAATTTTCATGCCTCTCAAAGGAAATGTTTCTAACATCAAAGCTAAACACTCACACCTGTCTTGCAATGTAATAATTACTAAATATTTTGTTACATTTTAGTGCTTTGTATCTGGACCATGCCTTTCTAAAACTTCTTGTCTTTCAAAACAGATGCCAATTTTCTCCCTGAGCTCCACTTGTTCCTATTTGGACTGGATGTTTCATATTATAATTTTGCTATTTTTATGAAGCTTTGTAACTTTCCTAGTGTTTCTAATGACCTTTCTAATAATTGCTTTACCATTGTCTCAAGTTTATCTTTCCCCAGATCTCAAGTATATAGACTTCCCTTTCATAATCACGAACCTCCATCCTGATACCTTCTATTTTTCCTGCTCCAAACTAGACAATTTTCTTTCTAAGTGAGCTGTATCATTGTCATCTTGGGACTTTGCTTCTTTGCTCTCTTAAATAAGATCGAGTCCTTTGTGGATTTCATATTTTCTTGGTTTTGCTGTTATTGTTTTAAGCCCTCATTCCCCCCCCACACACACACACAGTATGGATTAAAATAATTTACTAATGAAGAGTACATGAAAGGAAAACTTCCTAAGCTTTTACATGTTTAAAAAAAAGTTTCATTTTGTCTTCACTTGATTGATAACTTGGCTGGGTATAAAATTCAAATTTCAAGCCTTTGAGGGCAATACTTTGTTTTCTTTTGTATATGTTGCTGATGCCATTACAAATAATATTATTTTATAGCACAGTGTTTCTTCTCCCTGAAAACTCTTAGAATTTTCTCTATATTTTTGAGGATCTAAAATTACCACTAGAGTCCATTATCCTAAGTGAAGTAACTAAGGAACAGAAAACAAATACTGCGTGTTCTCACTAATAAGTGAGAGCTAAGCTATGAGTACACAAGAGCATATAACAGACACCGGGGACTCAGAAGGGGGAACCTGGTGAAGTGGGGTGAGGGAAGAGAAATTACCCATTAGGTACAATGTACACTGTTGATGGGAGCACTAAAAGCCCAGACACCACCACTATATAAGTCAGTCATGTAAACAAAACCATGTGTACTCCTAAATCTATTAAAATAGAAAATCTTTTAAAACCCACAGTCTACTTTAAAATGCAAAAAAAAAAGAGTTTAATAATATACACACCTGTAGGTATTTCTACATTCATCTTGCTCAGCACTTAGTAATATAATAACAATTAAATAAAATGTACTGAGCCCTTACATGCATCATTATACATCAGACATTGGTCAAAGTGCCTTGTATTTATTATTATACGCACCAACACTGTGAGGTGAGGATTATTTTTCCCCATTTTACACATGAGAAAATGGGAGCAGCCTTTATAACAATGCCCTTTTAATTTAAATAACTAAAATAATTCCTTTTATCTATGGAAATTTTTATTGTATGACTTCTTTGCAATTTTCCCCATCCATTTACTTCATTTTCTCTGTATAGAATTACTGTTTTTGATCTCCTGACATAAATCTCCAAATTATTTATATTTTCTCTTATGTTCAATGTTATGAAAAATTCTTTATTTTCTAGCTCTTCTAATTTTTTTCTTCATGAATTATACTGTTTTATAATCAGAGATTTTCCTTATCTTGTCTTATTCTTTGAATGAATATCTGATTTGCCTTATCTTGTCTTGCTCTTTGCTCTTTGAATGAATATGATACTTTTATGAATATAATCTCCTGAGGATACTACTCAGAGTTATTTTAACAGTTATCTATTTTCTAAATTATCTTCCTTAATTTCAATATCAGATTTACTTATCTTGAGGGTGATGTCAGCAAAAGACTTTCCAGTGCTCATCTCCTCACAAAAACATCAACTGAATAATTATTTATGCACAAAAATAATTTTGTAAGACCTAAGAAATCTGAGTATAGCACCTGGGTGGAGCATAGAAATAAGACACCTCGAAGAGGGTAGGAAAGACTCTGCCATTTGGATTATCAGAATAGCTGTGACATCTTATATGCCCACCAGCAGTACATGAGAGTTTCAGATGTCCAACATCCTTGTCAGCACTTAGTATTATAAGTTTTCTGATTTTTTTCTTTAGTCATTCTCACAGTAATACAGTAATATCTCCTCATGGATTTAGTTTGCATTTCCTTAATAACCAGTAATACTGAACATCTTTGTTTGTGCTATTTGCCATTTCTCTCTTCCTTGGTGAAGTGGCTGTTTAAATTTTTTGCCCATTTGTTTTTAATTGAGTTGTATTATTGTTTGAGAACTCTTTACGTTTTGTAGATACAGTCTAGGCACCAATTTAAACAATTTCTTTCAGAGGTCCCTTGAAGAAGGTACTATTATTATACCCAGTTTATAGATGATGAAATCAAAGAACAGGAAACAACTTATTCAAAGTTTCAGTGGCAGCATAGGGATTTGAAATCAGGCATTCCAATTCTGGGGCTTTTTCTCTAAACCAGTGCTGGCAAATGTTCTATAAGGGGCTAGATATTAACAATTTTAGGTTTTGTGGAGCATAAGGTCTCCGTTGCAGCTACTCAACTCTGCCATTATAGCTCAAGGGCAGTTATAAACAACACATAAATAAGTGGGTGTGGCTATGTTCTAATAAAACTGTATTTACATATACTGAGATTACATGTAGTTTTCACATCGTGAGTATTGCCAACCCTTAATCTAAATCATGATACTACTTTCCACTTGAACTACTGACACTTCCCATTAATGTGCCCCCAAACATCAAAGTTTTAAATACTTTCAACAAAATATTTGTCTTGTTATCTTAAAACTGTATATCCCTTTGACAATTCCTCCTATTGTCCATGATTTACAATAACATATAAGTACTCAGTACGTATCTGTTGAATTGAATTGAAGTAACTGAACTGTATTGGACTATAGATGAGACACATTTCACTCCTGATCTGCTTCCAACTATTTTTTATGACATTAATAATTACTAGGTACCTTCTCCAATATTATTATTTATAGCATAGCTATTATCGCACGTAATAATGGATTTAATGATTTCCTAATATTTGTCTCTGTCCTTGTGAGGTTTCCATGTTAAACCCTTTAGAACAGTTTGAAAATCTTGCTATGATGTCCTTCTAGTTCATATTAAAATATTAATTGAAGGGATGTTGTATACCAGGTGCATCAGAGGAGCTGATGATTCAATGGCCAATAAGTCAGACTGGCCACCATCAACCATAACCTAGGAGGAGTTAGAAAAATAAATAGACCAGGATAAAGCCGTGATATTAGCATGATGATAGGTTGGTACAAGAGGCTGTGGGAGCATTTAGAAGACCCTCAGGCTTATAAATAAAGGTTTATTATAAGTTGAATCTTTTTGACACCATCTTTGTGTCACCTATTCACTTTCAAATCCTCCTTTCTTTACCAATTTAATGACTTCCAAATGTATGTAGTAAGAAGCTAAAACATTACCAGTCCCCTTGATCCCTTTAATTTCATGTAGGGACTACCATTGATCAGAGACACATTTGGGGTTCTTCTGGCTACATAATCCATTCTCACAAGAGTGGATTATGGAGGCCATTTGGAGGCCCCATGAATGCCCACTCAAATTTGGGAAAACAGCAGAGCTCCCAGTGATACTGTCAGGCCTACAGTTCTGATCAGCGTATTTGGCCACAGGGTTGTCTTGAAACTGGCTTTTGTTTTTGTTTTTACTTGCCACAGCCTGTGAATCTTTCTCAATTTGGATGCTGGGATATGGCCTCCTTCTTTTTTTGTTCACACTGTGGTCTTGGCCAGGCTGCATTTCTCCCCATGTAGACCATGTTTTTCATTAGCTGAGAACACTCTTACCTGCAGCAATACCAGCATTAAGGGCCAAGGTGTCTGTATTAGTGTTTGTACTGCAGAGGATAGGGAGGGGAGAATGCCATGAAAAGCAACAAGTTGCGTTGAGTGTTTGCATAAGAAAGGCAGAATGAGCCGGAGACTGCTAGCAGAGAAAGGTTTCTAATCACCAGCTTGCTACATACACTGCCTTGCAATAAATCCCCTTTTTATCATTCTAACTACTGTGTGAATGTTTCAAATATTGATTGTGACTTCCTTCTGCAAATCCCACTGTCCTTTGATTCCAGAGGACATCTCTTAATGTCACCATTTCTTTGAGTGGCAAAGCTCCAAGAGATAGACTGTCCAATACAAGAATATACCTGATAAAAATTCCTTTGTTCTTTGTACGAGAAAATAATTTTAGCATCACACTCTGTCCATCTGGACATCATTAATATTGTCAACCACTCCCGCCAATAGCCTTTAATGTCTAAATAATTACTCCCTGTGGCCATAATCCGACATGATGTCACTCCCCTCCTGATTTGCATTTCATAGATAACTAACAGCTTGGGAATTACAGGAGCCTTTGTGAGCTGCTCTGAAAGCCTAACACTTACTCCCACCATCACCTCAATCACATCATGTCCCCTCCTCTAAATCTGTCACCAAACTGAACTATCTTCCCCCACTCAATTACCCCTTTCCTTCTGTTACACCATAGTTTTCTCTGTCTACACCAAGCTCAACATCCTGATTGATAACTGGAAACAAAGTTGACTAATCAAGACATTTCAGCACTTTGCTTAACACGGATACCCTGGATGGGGAGCTTTTTGCTCCTGTGTGTGCTAACCATTTCCCTCCAGTATATTCATCCCTCTTCCCAGACCCATGGATGCCCTCTCTGGGCCAGCCCTGTCCCTGAGCCAAGGATGGTCCTCTAGGTCAGGTCGGCTTCTCTTCCCCATCAGCCACCCCCGCCCGGACAAGCAGAATCACTGTTCATGGAGCCAGGTAGGAATAAGGCCAAAGTGTGGGCTATGAAGAAGGAAAATATTATTCCCTATTTGAAATTTTACTTCCTTTATTTTTTACCTCCCTCGTACATACATTTTTCTTTAATTTCCCCAGTCACCACTCCATTCCCCTTCTTGCTGTCCTCCTGACCGGCTCTGACCTTCCCTTTTCCAGTCAGTGATTTTTCTTTTCTGTGGCTAGATTTGGTCTTTGTCTACACAGTGCCAAGCATCTGGATATATGGTAAAACATGCTGTCAGATAACCAGATGTTTGGGAACAGCTGGGTATTTGAGCACCTAACAGCAAACAACTGCTAGTTAATGGAATTAATGTTTCACTTTTCAGTTACCACTTGACTTGGGATGGACAGTCTTATCAGCCACAATCTAAACATGGCTAGCAATTCTTCCCTCTCACAGGAGGAATTGTCTCTGTCAATCACGTTATCCTCAAAGAAAAAAGGAAGAAATTTGTCTCTTCTTGTCCCGTGGTACATCATCTCTCTATGCCTCAGTTCTTTGCTTACTGAAGGAGCTCCTCGGAGCCAACAATTTCTTCAACCTTTCCCACCCCATAGGCAGGAAGAAGGACTAAAACATGTCAAACGCTGCTTTCTCCATATAAGCCTGGCGAATTTGACAAGAACTTGTTTCTTATTAGAACTACTCTGCCTCTCGTTTGAGATGCTATTTTCTCCTCATTTCCTCTGTATTCTTAGTAGCAGGCAAGTGATGGCAATTTATTATTCCTGTCAACTGGTTTCCACAAAGGGGCCCCATTATCTGTTTTGTATTTTTCTCAGGTAGCTGAGAATAACACTGCCATACCCCACTGGGGCCTTGCTAGGGATGATCTCTGGGGACAGCCCCAAACAGCAAAAGGTTCCTGTTATCTCTGGTTGTATCTGGCAGTCTCAAAGTCACTTCCAAACGCTCCTAGAGCTGCGTAGCCTCAGCTTGTCAGCGCTAACCCTCTCTCGCCAAAGGGCAGTTGTGTCAGGCGCAGGGTCCACCCAGGGTTCAAGTCAGGGCGGGGCGCGCTGTACAAATTAATTACAGTTTTGTGTGCGTGCTGTGATTGACCAGGTTATTCCAGACGGAAAAACTAAAGCAAATGGGTCTGTTGGATGTTTTTGTTTTCAGCAGAATAGAGACATAGCCCCCAGGACAGGGCAGTCAGAAAAATGTATCGGTTTAGTGAAAACCAATGTCAGTGTGGCGCGCTGTCGCGGCTGCCTCTTGTCCCCACACACGTCCCCAGCGGCGCAGCCCTGGACACGGGGCCCCGCACAGGGCCGGCGGGCGGCGCAGCCCTGGACACCGGGCCCAGCACGGAGCCGGCGGGCAGCGCTGGCCGGGCTTCCTGCTCGCCGCAGCCGCTGGCCGCCCCCCTTCCTGCCCCTCCCCCATCCCGGTCCCCGCTCCCAGCCCCCCCAACCTTTTCCCAGAGGAGGTGACAGACGGGCCTGTAATTTGGTTCCATTCGCTCGACTGGAGTAACACCTGCCCCCCTCCCCTGGGACGCGAAGGTCTCATCCCAAACCGTAGAAGACGCCAAAGACAAATCCGGGCCCACATGCAAATAGGGGGGGAGCCGGACCAGGCCCTCCTGCTGGGCTCGCGAGCTGCCCGCCAGCCCGACCAGCCATCCTCACCCAAAACTTTAATTCTCAGCTTTTAACTTAAAAAAAAAAAAAAAAGTAGTTAATATTTAGCTATTATTGCAGTAAACAGGATTTCCTCCCGCTCACACCACATCACAATAGAAGCGCTGGTATCAGGCTGTGTTGGGAGCAAAGATCAGCGGTGGGCCTGGGTACAAAGAACCAGGGGTCCGCGACGTGCAGGTGCCTGGCGAGGCTGTGGGCCGCGTGGCGTCTGTCACACCACCAGGCGATGGGGTGCGGTCCCTGCATGGGTCCTTTTCTTAGTGTAAGGATTTTGCTCCTGGTAGCCTCTTTATTAAGGACAGCACTCGTTTTTGGTTTTTCTTTTTTTCCATTTATTTAGTGTACCAGGGCACTAACCACTAAGGCATTCTGAATATTTCCCCAAGTTGTCAAGATCATCTTTCCAGAATGACTCATTCTGGATTCTCCAGAGGCTTAATCTAGAGCAATAAAGCATGATGTTGTCATCGGGAAACCTTCTAAAGTCACACTGAGAAGCACGCCCACACATATGCCTTCTTCACCTGAGCTCCCTCTTTGTGATGTTCAGGTCTCTCCCAGTGGCTTGAGGACAAGTTCAGCCCACCTGGCCAAGGGCTAGTCCAGGGCCCAGCCTGCTTAATGGAAGGTTTGTTCAAACTTTCAATTACTGCAGGGTTTTTTTTTTTGTTGTTTGTTTGTTTTGTTTTCAATTCCCTGAAAAGGGAAATGTGTACTTTTTTCCTTTTATCAAAACATAGGCTTTTGAATTTTATTGCCCCTCAGGTTTATTTTCCCATCCAAATTCTTACTATTAATGTGACCTCAGGTGTGTTACCTGACTTCTCTGTGTCCTCACATATAGCCTTGGAGCAATGATACCTTCCGCCTCCCTGAGTGTTTAGGAGATTAAACAAGTTGATAATGGGTAGTGTCCAGCACAGGTGCCCAGCCTGAACAGTTGTCTTTTGCAGATGTTGCTACTGACCCCTCAGGCTGCAGTGCAGGGTGGACAGCATGAGGTCTCCGTGCTGACCAAGCACAGGCTTGGTGGCCAAGGGTTTCTAGGTGGCTCACCCAGGAAGAGTGTTTGAGACTGTGAGCAAGTCAGTCACTTAACAGAGGGTGTCAGTGTCACCCTCTGTTCCAGGGCCAAGAGGGACACAAAAATAGCAGATGTCATGAAGCTTCCAGAATGGAAAGGCTCATACCAGGGGCACATGTTACTGTTGCTAATGACCCTCAGGCCTCCAAGCTGCTGTTGTCAGGGAGGACTGGCAGATTCTCACTCCCAGACAGCCTCCTTCTCCAGGTCACCTCTTGACCCCAGTGCCTGACCAATGGCTAAGAAAATCCACCTGATTTTTTCACTAATCTTTAAAATCTGCCTCTTAAGCTCTGGCAGTGTGTCCACTCTAGCATGTTCCAGGGGTCTTTTCTACCTTTTCCTTTACTTTTGGCTGTGGTGCTAGCCTGCCACCAACTGCCAGCTACCCACACATACCCCACAGGGCAGCTCTGGACTGTGGAATGGCCTTCTGTGCTCAGCTGGCCAGTTATGCCCACCCATGGCGGGGCGGGGGAGAAAGGAAGGCGGGCACTATGCCCAACATGTGTGTACAACAAAATGCCAAGGTTAAGGAGGATGGAGGATATTTTTAAAATATGAAATTCCTCTCAAAATGTAATTGCTCAAAAATGATTTTCAGAAAATTCTGTTAATTTGTTTCACTATGATTATGGCATATTTGCTGTGTTAAAAGAAAAAATAGAGTCTTTATCATGTAAGAGATGCTTACTGATGTTTTATGGGTAAAACGATACAATGCTTGAGATTTGCTTCAAAAAGTCCTAAGGCTGAGTGGGACAGAAAGAGTATAGATGGGAGGGTCTTATCGAAGGTGGGTGTTGGGTATATGAGAATCGATTTTACTATTTCCTTGGCTTTTGTAGAAGTTTTAAACATTTTCCATAAGAATGTTTTTAAAATGTAGTTGTGCAGAAAATTCGTGCTGGCTTCTTTTTACTTACCACACCCTAGTAGGTTCACACCTGTGTTGAGGCCTTCACAGAGATCCGCCCTCCAGCACAGCTCCCTCCTGCCAGCTCAGAGAACATTCTCCAGCCCTTCTTACTTCTCAGCAATGCCCAGGAGGGAATTTCCTTCCTTTCCGTGTCTTCAGTCACTCTGAGCCTGTGTCCCTCTCTGGGAGACTGACCCCAGTGGCCTTCTCTTTCCAGTTATTCCACCTGACCCCAGGAGAGCCCACAGAACACCCCCCACACGTCTACCAATCATACCACTTCCCTGTGCTTTGTGACGCTTTTGAATTCTCCCTCTTGTCTGGTATCTTTCTGGGATGCTCAGCAAGGAGCTAAAAAAATTGTTCTCCTTACCTAGAACTAGTGAAATTGCACAGGGAAGTTCAAAAAATTTCTCTCTTCATTACCTCAGGAATAATTTAGCTGTTTAATTCCATTTGTAAAGAGGTTACCTTCCATCAACATTAATGCAGTGAGTGCTATGGAGATTAACATGCACCAGACATGTTCTAAGTGCTTTCCGTGAATTAACCAGTTCATCTTTCTAACAATGCTACTGGCAAGGTTCTATATCGTCCCCATTTGATAGGTGAAAAAAACCGAGGCACAAAAATGAGTAATGTGTTCACAGCTATAGCCAGTTGGTAAGAGAGCTGGGATTTGAACACAGGCAAGCATTGTCCGTGTCTGGGCTCCTGACCACTCCACTGTGCTGGCCACTACACCATCCAGTGCTACGGGGAAAATCAAGATGAGAAGAGAAAAGGCATAGGCCAGGCTCTAAATATGTGCATTTGTGGTTTATTCCATGGTCCACTGTTAACTTACTTGTAATGTTTTCTGTTTTACAGCACAGAGATTATATTTTTTTCTGACTTTTTGTGGAGTTAGTAATGTGTTATATGCAGATGAATAGAGTTGGTAGAAACTACAAATCATTAACATATTAATTAAAGTGGTCTTAGTTTCTCCTGTACAACTTTCTGTGCATACTACACGTATAAAGGAAATAATAGCAGCTCACCTTTATTGAGCCCTTACTATTTTTTTTCTATTCTGGTAGCACTATACATTACCCCATAGAAACCTCATAACCTGGATTTGAGATGGATATATATATTGTCCTATCCTATGGATGAAAACGAAGGCTTAAGGAGATATGGTAACATGTTCAGAGTCCTCCATTTAGAATAGTTGGAGCCAGGGACAGAACTGGAGAGTCCTGGGTCTCAAACACAGGAAAGGGAAAAAGAGGTAAATTCTGTTATCACACTGGGACTCAGAGAAAAGAGCAGCTAATGCTGTCCAGAGAACTTGGGGAAAGTTTTGCAAAGGTATGTTTGGTTACATTAGAGTTGTGTCACAGTGGAAAAATTGGAATTTGGGGGGTAAAAAATAAGGTTGGAGAAGAGCATTATAAGCAGAGGGAGAAAGTAAGGAGAATGGCCCAGACTTATAAAGGACCTGTCATCGCTGGGAACATGAACAACAACAACAACAACAACAACAACAAAACAGATTTAGCAGGAAAATTTAACCTGGGGGAGAGTGGCTGGAGATGGTGCTAGAGTTTAGAACAAAATTGTTAAAGATTGCTATGCCCAGATCACGAAATCGAATTTTTATTATTATTATTATTTTTTTTTTGTAATAGGTGATGAGCAGTTTTGAGGTAGAAGAATGGCATGCTAGTTTTAAAAAATGTTTCTAGGGCCCGGCACAGTGGCTCAAGCCTGTAATCTGATTACAGGCTAGCACTCTGGGAGGCTGAGGTGGGTGGCTTGCTTGAGCTCCAGAATTCAAGACCAACCTGAGCGAGAGCAAGATTCCATCTCTAAAAATAGCCAGGTGTTGTGGCGGGCCCCTGTAGTATCAGCTACTCAGGAGGCAGAGGCAAGAGGATCTCCTGAGCCCAAGAGTTTGAGGTTACTATGAGTGAGCTGTGACACTGTGGCCTTCTGCCAAGGGTGACAAAGTGAGACTGTCTCAAAAGTAAAAACAAGTAAATAATAAGTAAAAATAAAGTAGTAAGTAAAATAATAACAAGCAAAAGTAAATAATAAGTAAAAATTAAAAATGGTTCTAGGGGAAGAGTGAGAATGGCCAGCATGTATGCAGGGGTGTGGGTGGGGAACCTAGAAGCCTGCTCCACCCCGTGGTAGAGAATAATGCTGCTGGGTCAGCTTCACGTTAGTTCCCATCCCATCTACTGTTACACGCTGGCCCAGACTGGCGGTAGCCTATGGTGTCTTCTTGCAAAATAGAAAAAAGCTCCCTTTCCCCCAGTTTACCCCAAGCCAGGGCGCAGGCCTGAGTTGGCACCCGGAGCACAGGCTCAGTTTGGGCCTGGGCTCACGTGGGTGGCTGAGCAGCCTTGTGGGCGGCGGACCCTGCTCTCTTTCCACATCACAGGGGCGAAGCTTCCCCTAAGCGCCTCATGGAGAGACACAGTGTGGGGGCTAAGGGAGGGTTTTGTGCATGGCTGCCGGTCCCTCTATCAAAGGACAAGTGTAGATTATGAAGGGCGGGGCAGGCATGTAAACTAACAATGTAGTTTCATGACCTTGTGCATGTTAATTTCTTTATGCCTCGATTCTTCCTCTGTTAAAATGGAGACAATATAAGTACCTACCGTGAGAACTGCATGAGATAATTCATGCAAAAACATGCCACTCTGTAAGCACACAGAATACCACTCCACAGAGTTAGCTATCCTAATGGTAAATGAGACAGCCCGCCGCCTAGAACAGGGTATTGGTTATACTACTCTTGAGTTGGTGCTTACCTTTCCCTTCATCCCTTCCACCCCAAACCTCAGTGGGGAGAAGATTGATATCCATCCAGAGATGGAGAGCAGTGAGGGGAAGTGGATAGATCAGCGTCAGAGGAGCTGGCCTGGCGTATTTACCTCATCACATTAGTCTGGTGACATGTATTTATTCATGGCTCAGGCCTACTGGAGTAAGCCCCCGGAATGGGGTTCTTATAGGAAGCCCGCATTCCTTCCAGGACCCCCCAGCCCCATCCAGCCTTGATCCTGTCCATACCTATTCCTCCCTCCTCATCTGCTATTGTGTCCTCCCACTTATGCTCCACCACTTCCCCTTCCCTTGCCCTCTCTCTGGAAGAAAAAGGGTTTTGCCCAGGACTTTTGCCTCTGGCTCTCTGGAAGTCTCCAGGCAGTGACAGAAGTGAAGAGAAGGCTACCTGGGCAGAGAAATGCAGGGTGGACACAAAGTTCATGTGCAATTGATAGTTTAATATAGTAAATTGCACATGAACTTTATGGACACCTTGAATTCAGCAAAGGTGGCCTTGCTGGCTGAGCAGGTGGGGTGAGGCTTCCTGGGGAGCAGCCATGTCCTGGTGAGTCATTGAGCCCCTGGGGACAGAGAGAAGAAGGTGAAGAAGTAGCAGGGGGTAAGTGTGGTTTTGGATCTGTCTCAGGAAACATCAATCTTAGGGGGAGGGATGAGGCTGGGGCGGGCTGGGGAAAGGTGAGTGATGTGCATGGGCACTCAAAACATGCAGGATTTGAAAAGGAAGAGCGGCAGCACCTCCCGCTGCCATTCTCTATTTCTCTATTTCTTCACCCTGCTTTATTTTTCTTCATAGAATCCAGCCTTATCTAAAATCAAATAATATTTACTAGTTGTCAGTGTATTATTCTTCTCCAGTAGACTGTGTGTCGATCTTATTTTTAACATCTAGAACAATGCCTGGCACACAGTAGGTCCTTAATATGTAACTGTTGATGATAAGAATGAATGACCCCATCATCATTATTCAGAGAAGAACCATTACTCCCTTGGGCATGGCTGAACAGTCCTAAGCCCTTCCACATTCAGAGGATGAGTCCGCCACCCAGCTGTCTAGCAGAGTGTGCCACGGTTCTTAGTTTCTCTTTGGAGGGCGCTCAGCAGCTTTGCATTTGAAATGACATCATGAAGATTCTCTCCTAGGATCACATGGGCTGTGTAGCTGAGAAGGGATGCTTTTCTTTCTTTAAATTCAAAAGCGAGAGTCTTTTGTCCAGAGAGGTGAATTAATAGGTCCCTTCTGGATGAGAATGGGAAGACTGGATTGATGAGTTGGAAGTTAGGTTCATAAACCAGGAAAGGGAGGCCCTTGGAAGGTTTCTAGAGGTTAAAAGTTGACTTCATGTCCTGTGCTAAGGCTGAGAGTAGTGTCTCTCCCCACTGCCAAGGTGAGAACACCCGGAGACACTCCTAAGTCTTTGCAGGTCAGAGAGGAACCAGCCATTGTTGCCTTGCTCAAAGGAAGGTCCTGTTCTTTTTTGTGTCCTAAGAAGTGTTTTCCTACTGCACCTCCATGTAAAAAAGATAATGAAGTTCTACTTACTAGGTGTTTGTGAACCTGACAAGACAACTGGATGAAAAATGAAAAGCACTTGCAATCCTACAGACATTTTATAAGCATGACACCAAGCATCCACATAACTGCATTTACTTTGAAACTAGAGACTTGGCATGATAACATTCTATGTGTGTGTGTAGTTTTTAAGTTATTTATGTCTTCTGCTTGTTAATGCTATATTTCACATTTTTATTCTAGCTATAGGCTTTTGTAGGTTACATTCGATCTCAAAGTTGGTCCAGGGCTTAATTTGTTTCTCTTGTTTGCAGGTGTCGTATCTTGGACCTATGCACCGACCAGACATTTGAGTTAGTTATATTGCAGGATACACCTTGTTCTTAATAAGTGTCATGAAGACTGAGCATCACTATATCAACCAACATCATCTTCTCACTGCCACTAAGGAGTGATGTGAGTCAGTGCCAGTCACTCCTTGAACCTCAGTTTCCCCACTCTAATTTGAAGAGGCAGTTACTAAGTTCTGTTTTAGGGTAGAAGAATATACAATTCAAGTAATATTTTATATAAATACTACACTTCTTTTCCTCATTGAGAGTAGCATGATCTACGTCACCATCATATGTAGGGCGTCTACTAATTGATCCATATTCAAGTTTAGAAAGGACATCCCATATCTCAATACATAAATATATTTACATTAAGGTTTGGTTTTGTTTACTAGTTCCTTTCTAGGGAATTTAGACCACTAAGATATTTCATGCTTAACCAGCATCTTCAATATTTTTAGACAGTATCCTTAAAAAAAAAAAAAAAAAAAAGGAGAGGACTTTATTTGATACCTTTATTTATATGCAAAACAGCGCACCATTCATGAGATACGAAAAACTTGTCCGATAGAAACTGGATTATATCTATTTTCACTACAAAATATTGCATTATATAAAGCAACGGAGACACAAAAAAACCCTGAAAAAGACTAAAATCTTTGGATAGCAGATGTGTTTTTTTTTTTTCCCTTGTCTCTAAAATACACTCCTTGTTTTAAGAGTATCACAGCTGAGAACATGAAACATTTTCAGGTTACAGACTTTTCTTTTTGGTGTCACAGAGGAAAGTAGTTCTGAATTATCTTTTTTTTTTTTTAGGAAAATAACTTAATTTCCTAAAATCATCTCACGCACAAACATCACACACACACAAAGAAGCTACTCTCCTTATAAACAGTTTGTAAAGTACTTTTAGACATAACTACAGGTAAGAATAACACACTTTTTTAAAAAACTATAATAGTGAAGTGCTAGTGTTGCTCATCTCACAACAGAAAATCCTTTCAAGAACAAACATCTTAATATATAAAATATGTTTAGAAATAGGGAGAAGTGGGAGATTTGCTATACAAGTGCAATATAATTAGAGCCAAAAGAAAGACCACAGGATAATCTCAACAAACACGTAAAAAGTTAGACATTATTCCACAGGAAAAAGTGTAAACACTCGACTATAAATAAATTGGCACAGAGTATCCAAAGTAAAATTATCACCACTCTGAAAAATAAATGTCTTGAAAAAAATACTCTACTCCTTCTAACATAAATAAAAATAGGTTGTCTTTTTCTAACTGCATCTATGGGTCCACATGTTTAAGGTCACAAATAGATGTTTTTTGGATATATAAAGGGGCACTTTGCCTGAAAAGCAATCAGATATTAAATTTTCCACTTAAATATGGATTTTCCTGCCTACCTTAGTGTCATATCTTGGGGATAAAATATCACCAAGCTCAAATCCTCCCACAGTGTGTCTATTTGTCTTCAAAGTGTCTTTTTAACCTCACCAAATATTCAGAGTTTGATTGGGTTCCAATATAATCTTTTTTTTTTTTCACAACACAGGGGAAAGTTTCCTGTTCCACCTTTCTGTGCCTAAAATCTTTATATGGAAGAGAGTCCTCTCCCCCTCCTCGCCAATGTTTGGTGATTTGTCAATTAGAAAAATTCCAGATAGTCTAAAATCAGGAGCCTATATACCCCGAGCTTCTGCACTCATTCTTTCAAAACATGAAGATTCGTGGGAGATAAATATGGGATAACTCAAAGTCTCCAGTGGGTTAAAGCCAACAATCCTTAAAGGGATCCTAACACACCAAGGGGAGGCCAGGAGGCGGCTCATCTCTGGTGCCTCCGGGAGGTTCTCCTGGCCTGGAAAATCCCCTCTGTGAGCCCCAGGGCTCGCCAGACAGCCCCACCTCCCAGCTTCGGAAACCTTCCTTGTCGCCCTGCTGACCAGAGAGAACAGGTTGCGAGCTTCTTTCCCCATCCAAGTCTCTCGCAGGTGCTGTACCGCTGGGCCACCGCCACCTCCGCCATCCCCGAGGCGGCCGCCCGGGTCCGTCGCCTTTGGCGTTTCAACCGGACGGGCGGCCTCACTCGCCGGCCTCCGCCCTACACGTCCAGAACGTGATTGAGATAGGAGATGTAGCAGATGGCCAGCCGCAGGATCTCGATCTTGGAGAGCTTCTTGTCTGGGGGCAGGGTGGGCAGCAGTTTGCGGAGCTCGGCGAAGGCCAGGTTGAAGGCCTCCACGCGGATGCGCTCGCGGGTGGCGTGGGCCGAGCGGTACTTGGCCGTGGCGCGCCGGCGGCGGCGTTTCTCCTCGCGGCTCAGCTGCTGCGGGTGCGGGTAGAGCGCGGCCCGGCTGCCGCCCTTGCCGTCTCCTTCGGCCTCCTCCACCGGCTCCAGGTCCGACACGCTGCCCAGCACCTTGGCGTCCGTGCCGCCCAGCGACTCTGGGTCCGAGTGCGCCGAGCTGGGGTGGTCGGAGTCTGCGGCTTGGTCTGGACTCAGCATCATTTTGGAGGCTTATGGGGAGTCAGAAAAGCAATCAATAAAAGGAATCAGGGGCTCCCTTTACTATGAGGGCGGGCGAGGACCCGCGGACGCCCGTCCCCTGCCCCTCTTCCCACGCGAGGCCAACGCGCCCGCAGCTGGGGACGGGGACGTGCACCCCGCGCCTCCCGGCCGTGCGCGAGCCCGCTGTGTGAGCTTGGCCTTGGCCGCATTCCGGACCCGACACCCCGGCCGCCGCAGGCTGGCCTAGGGCCTGCGGGATGACCTCAGGCCTGCAGGGCCGAGACTGAGCTTCTGTGTCCCCTCCGCCAAATACCACCTGCGCTCTTCCTCCTCCCTCGCTTCACCCCCTGCCCAGACAAACGAAGGATTCTGAACCACGAATACAACTGGGTTTCAAAGGGGGCGGGAGTCCCGGAGCGCACTTCCCGCCCCGAGGGCCACGGCGAGGCAGTCGGGAAGCTGCGGCGCCCCAGGGCCTGGCGCCGGTCCCGAGGCTATGTGGGGGCGCCCCGCGCTGGGGTGCGGGCGGGCGCCAGCGAAAAACCGGGAGATCCGTCGTCCCCCTCGCGCTTCTCCGAAATAATAAAGAAATAACCAACGGGCAGGTTCCTTTCAAAAGAAAATTAACTCCTATGCCCTCGCAGGCTGCCGGATCACCATCTGTCACGCAGTCACACACATAAGGGACCTAGGGACCCGGAGACTTGGGATAAGACAATGCGCCCGGCAGACTGCAGACCACCGCCCGGGAAAATGCCAGCAGCCGGGTCGCCGCGTCTGGAGGGGAGGAAGGGCCCGCGTGGGGCCGGGAGGAGCGAGCGCGAGTTGCTCGGGCACCAGCTCCATCTCCGCTGGCAAAGTTCGGGCGCTCCCGAGACCGGAGCTTGGCAGCCTGCAGCTGTCCGCGGGCGGCCTGGCGAAGGCCGGGCGTGTTGGTGCTCAGCCTTTCTCTGACTGTGCGCTCTGGAAAAGCCACCTCGCTGGGCTTTTCCCGGGCGGCTGCAGCACCAGCCCGGACCACGCGCCTTCTGGGAGGGGGCCGTTCGGAACCCCTGGGCTTGGAGGGGAATTCGGGATTCTAGAAAGGCGCCCCGCCCGCTGTCGTCGGGAGGGAGAGCCCGGCGGCGAGCCCGGGGCCCCGGCGTGTGCCGCCCGAGCGACGTTCCGCGCGGGAGAAATCTGCGTCGGCAACAGGGAGCGGGGTTTGCCCGGGAAACAAAGCAAGGGGGTGCGGGATCGGTTCCCGGCGCTGCGCTCGCTCCGAACGAAGGGAGCTCCCACACAGCTTGCATTTTCCTGAGAGGAAAACAGGTCCTCCAAGGCAAAATAGAAACAAATGCTCCGAGAGAACTGCATGTGACTCCCTCGGGCTTTTCTCGGTACGTGTACAAGTCAAACAACTTGCACCCACACAGTCGGCGGCTTGAAAGGGCGGAAATGGAAAATCACAATAAGCCACGACACAGTTCGGGTAAAAAGTTCCTGGACTGCCCTCAAAGCCTGTTAAATTCTCCCCCCGGGTATCTTTTAAAATTATTCACAAATAGTATTCCGGGGAAGCATTTTACCTCTGTAAGTATGAACAGGAATGCATCTATATAAATGCTATGTGAATAATCAAACTTAGTTTCAAGCTAGGGGGGAAAAAAGACTTAAAGGAGTCTTACCTTGCCAAAGCCTTTCCAATAATCTTGTCTCCAATCTTTTAGAGTTAAAATTCCAGGGACTAGCGAGGGAGAAATTCCGGAAAATGTTAAAAGCAGCAAATCTGTATTACATTCAAAAACGAAAAAGCAGCTGTCATCTCGCTGGTACCAACGAGGGACGATAATATCTCGGGATGTTACGAATGATTGTTCACTTAGTTGATCAAAAACGCCCTTTCCTTTCAATTGTCCTCAAACATTTCGAGAAATTCGTTGTTGATGTTTTTAAGTGACGTGTTGAAAAGTCTCGTGCCTTTTTCCTATTCCAGGTCTCTATAAATAACAAAAGAGATGCAGAGATAAACACAATCACATCCAAGGGCTGATTCCTCCACTTTCTAATAGCGGAATAATCAATAAGAAAGATGGTTAAGATAAGATTCCGCGCCTGCAGGCCTCCTTTCCTTCCCTTAATACGCTGAACAGAAACTGGGAAGTGCAGGGCAGAGATGTGATCTTGCTCAGAAGTGATTTTTTTTTTTTTTTAGATAAGGCTTTGTTCAGCTGAAGTCTCCCCTGTTCCCAGGAACACAGTACTGTAACTAGGAGCTAGGGCTGCCTCTTTCTCTTCGCTCATTGACTTGTATGTTGTATAAACAGACACCTATTTTCCAGTTCCAAAGTCTTTACAGGCTTGGTTACATTCCCCCCTCCCCACCCCCTCCTCGCTTTACCTTGTAGTAAAGTATATATTAGTCAGTGGCTTGGAGATGCTTGGAGAAATGTTGGTGAAAGTGAACGTCTCCTGGAGTAACAGTGACAGGGAAGCAGAGGAAGAAAGGAAGAGGGGGGAGAGCCAGAGCAAAGAGGCAGAGATACGCGTGTGGCTTCTTGGCTCTCTTGGTACCAATTGATGCAGCCTGGAGATGGTGGAAGAGAGAAAGCCTTAAGACAGGGGATGGAATTTTTTTTCCCCACTAAATTGATATTTAATGGGAAATCCTATTGGACAGAAACCTGGACATGAGTCACTTAATTGGACTTGACATCTGTCACAGTGTGGGAGTTTTCACAGCCCAAATATTTCAGCAGATCAGATTCCCACTGAATCTGTGTCATAAAATATAACAGTTGAAAGCAGCCCAGGATGGAAACCTTAGCCACTAAACAGAGTCTCTAGCCGTAATCAGGCTATTTCTCTTTTTCAGATTAGTGATGCAGTATTTAAGGGCAAAGGACAATATAATAGCAGTGGAAAATTTCCCCTGGCATGTAACAAAACTAGCATCTTAATGTTTAGAAAAATATTTGTGTCCAGAACATGGAAATATATAAGATGCTATAATGAATATAAAGTTTCAGACATACAACAGCTTACATTTATTAGAGATAATTTACATATTAAAAGACACTTCAATGAGGTTTGATGAAGCATATTAATTTTTTTAGAGATAACCTGCTATCATCTATTTTATCAATAGATGATAAGAACTTTTCATTAGATTAAGTCGTTGATGGAACTAGAAAGAGAACCCAGGTATTCAAGGACTACTGTATGAGACAATTCTGCTTTTCTACACGTTTGTTTTTCTTTTCACCCACTTATTCATTCACATTAAAGTATCACACAGTACATGTGCTGATTATTGTACATCTTTTATGCCAGTCTTAACATGCAGATACGTTTAGCTGTGTGGCAGTGCATTGGGCTAAAACGTAAACACACAAATCACCAGTGTATTCCAGCACATAAAGCCTTTGCCTCACATGACCTCATAGCCCTGAATTTATACACTATATAACAAAAAGGAAAATCTAGTTCAATTTTTTTGGCTACATTATAGGGATAATAATAGTTACTATCAATTCCATATTATTTGCGATCATTTTTAGTTTTGTTGATTATTCAAGCTTAAAAGAAACAAAAGAGTATCACCACCTTACTTCTGCCTCCCCAGTCTCTGGGGGAACATTGTGGAGAGAGAAGTGTTGACTTCCCTCCTTCATCAATTTTGTCCCCTAAATAGGTTTTATCTTCAAGGGAGGGGTGTCGAGCAGCCTGCCTCTGAGAGTGACCCTCTGGGTTTCTGATCGCTGCTACAAGTACTATTTTCCTTTGCACATATTCCTCCTCTGGGAGATTTCTGAACTAAAATGTGGTGGGGGTGGGAAAGAGCAGGGAGTACCTCCATGGAATAGGGGCCCCAACACTACACAGCCTTGCTTCTGCCCAGCCCCAGTACAGAAATATATTTTAGATATCCCCAGGACATTTAAGTGGAAACAGACGCCAGCGTTATGCAGGTGGCAATGAAAACAGGTGAGTGCGTAAACTCCCCAAAGTGGTGAAGATAAACGGAGAAGGGGAGTTTTCCTACTTTGACTAGACATAGCTAACGGTAAGCATTTGTACAGATACACACCCACAGATACCTGTACCTCTTCACCCCCCCATTACCTATATGGGGTGGTGGGTTCTATTAGACCACTGCACATTCACATTGATGGACTGCAAAAACCTAGTGTGTCTAATTGCCACAGCTCTGCAGTTGGGAGTCACTAGTGATCTCTGGTTACCCTGGAGTTGGGGGTAGAGATGGGCAGTTCGTATCAGGGCAGGCTTAGTCCTACTCTGGTATGTGGGAAACCAGACAAATTCTCTTTGACATTCAGGCCTCCTCATTCTATACTGACAGCAGCAAGTACACAAATTAATACTTACATGAATAAGCCTGGGTGAAAGGGTACACAGTCAGATCCACACAGAGCCATGCCTAGGCACACATGGATTCCCATCCACACATGCGTCTTTCTTGTAGGAAAGCTTCCCCCCCCCCTCCTTTTCCTTGTCTGAGACCTCCCTGCTCAGACGTCCCCTCCCTTGTGCTCCCTGAGCACCCTTTCCCATCTCCTTTATTGACTGTTTGTTGGGTGTGGTGATTCATGGTTTTCACACTGCCCTCCTGTGATGCTTCCAGGGGAGGGCTGTAGTGTGTATCCCTAGCACTGACTTCTGAGCTGGTCACTTTATAAGCACTCAGTCACTTACAGTGGGTGACTCCTCGTGTACACAGACACCCAGGATATTTATAATATAGAAACGCTTTCACCAAAGGAATTCATGGTTTCAGTTGTATCTGTTGTCTGTCCTATAAAAATGAGAGTAATAATCCTGCCCGTCTCACTTCACAGGGTTATGAGACTCAATGTATATGAAAATACTTGATAAATACCAAGCACCATATAAATTATGATGTTATGGAATACAGGAGTAATATTACATAATATTATTAAACCAGTGAGAAAGTAGCAAGACTGATTTAGCTAGCTGTGTGAATTTATGCTACCTGCGACTTATTTTAAGTTTTCTGGACTTCAGTTTTCTAACCTACAAAATGGGAATAACCAAATTACATTAGGTCATATTGTTATGTCATGTTTTTTCTGAAGGTAACAAAATAATCTATGTAAAGTGCTTAAATTAATGCCTAAAACTCACACTCAACATATATTGGCTATCAATATTGTTAGTGATATTATTATTCAATATAAATACATAAAGGGAAACAGATACATATATTCTATGTGAATATGTATTCACATAGAAATATAAAAATATCCAGATATACTCAGACTGTATGTGTGCGAGTATGTGTCCATAGCTCTGGTGCTGATAGTGACCGTTTTCTATGTGTCAGAGTTAGGTCTAGGGACTTTGCTCATTTGCTATTAATTCATTTAACTTTACCACAAACCTGTGAGATAGGTACTGTCGTTACCCCAATTTTGCATTTAAAGAAACTAGGTGGGAGGGTGGCTCCTGTGGCTCAGTGGGTAGGATGCTGGCCCCATATACCGAGGGTGGCAGGTTCCAACCTGGCCCTGGCCAGCTAAAACAGCAGTGGCAACTGCAACAAAAAATAGCTGGGCATTGTGGTGGGTGCCTATAGTTCCAGCTACTCGGGAGGCTGAGTCAAGAGAATCGCTTAAGCCCAAGAGTTGGGGGTTGTGTGAGCTGTGACCCCATAGCACTCTACTGAGGGCGATGGAGTAAGACTCTGTCTCAAAAAAAAAGAAAGAAACTGGGACATGGAAAAGATGGTAATGTGTTCAATGTCACATAGGTAATCAGTCATGGGGCCAAGATTTAGACTCATAAATCTACATTCAGAAACTGCACTCTCAACCCTGATGTACTACCGCTTCTGTGGTCATTGTATGCTACAGAGTATATCCACGCAGAGGAACTGATCCTGGAAGGGAATGCAGATGCGAAAGGAGACGCTTACATACACACAAGATGTAGAGAGCTCTGCCACCTTTTGGATTCAGGGGTGAGCAGTGAGTCAGTACAGTTTTAAATATTTTCTGTGCGTCTACTGTTGTGCCAGACAATGGTGCTGGACTATAAGTCATTAGACAGCTGTTTCCAATTTATTTTCTTTTTCTTTTTTTGCAATTTTTTGGCGGGGGACCCGGGTTTGAGCCCATCACCTCCGGTATATGGGGCCAGCGCCCTACTCCTTTAAGCCACAGGCACCACCTCCAATTTATTTTCTTATGTTGAGTATACATATTTATTATGTTGAGTATACATATCCAGTATGTGTTTATTTATAAATAAACTTCATACAGGTACTGCTGTACTAGCATATTATGTAATTAGACACAAAATACATTTTTAAAGGATGATAAATATAACATTAATGTTTATAAAATAATCATTTTTATTTATCGCCAGGACAAATCTATTAACAGCACAAGGTATTATTGATAATGTATTTTTTTCTAAATTTCAGATAAATGTGGGTTTGCATACAATTAAGTTACACAGTTTGCTTTTGTAAGGTTGAAATCTGACGTGTAGGTGTGTCCTTTGCCCAGTGAGCGCGTAATACACAGTACACCTGTGCCATGTACCCGTTGGTGGAAATTTACCTAACCTTTTACCTCCCTCCCCACTGCTTGAATTTCATTGAGTTTTTCTCTCATGTGAGCATATAGGTGTTAACACACTGGTTCTCAATACCTACTGCCAGGTAGGTACTGAGTACCTGTGATGTTTGTTTTTCCATTCTCGTGATTCTTCACTTACAAGAATGGTCTCCAATTCCATACAGGTTGGTCCAAAAGATGCAAAGTCTCCATCTTTTTATGGCTGAATATTATTTCATAATATCTGAATTTTTGTATTTCATCCTTTTCTGCTCTATCAGCCGTAAAAATCAGATTCTAAATAAATTGACCTTAAAATCAGACCATCAGATCACCCTATCACCCTATCACTTTAACAAAAGGAAGCCTGTTGTTTTAAAAACAATACAATTTATTGATCCATTCATGTGTTGAAGGGCACTTGGGCTATTTCCACATATTTGCCATTGTGAATTGCACTGTTAAAAACATTCGAAATGCAAATTTCTTTGTGGTAAAATGTCTTTTTTTCCTTTTGGATAAATACCTAGTGGGATAGCAGGATAAGTCTTAGGCCTATTTTTAGTTCTTAGAGGAATCTCCATACTTCTTTCCATAGAGGCTGTACCCGTTTGCAGTCCCACCAGCAGAGTATAAGAGTTCCTTTCCACACCCATGCCACCCAGGCTTTGGGACCTTATAATGTGGGCCCTTCTCACTGGGGTTAGGTGCTATCTCAATGTGGTTTTAATTTGCATTTCTCTGGTGATTAGAGATGAGGAGCATTTTTTCAGGTGTTTGTTGGCCATTCATCTGTTTTCAGAGAAAAGTTTCTGTTCCTGTCACATCCAGTTTTTAATGGGGGCGGGGTTTGTTTGATCTTTTCCTGTCAATTTGTTTGATTTCTTTGTAGGTTCTGGTTATTAGCCTTTTGTTGGATGTGTAGCATGTAAATATCTTCTCCCTTTCCATAGGCTGTCTCCTTGCTTTGTTGATTATGCCCTTGGCTGTGCAGAATCTTTTTAATTTGATCAGGCCTTATTTACGTATTTGTGTTGTTGCTGCAATTGCCTCTGGAGCCTGAAAACATATAATTTTTTAGAACATAGTCTTCATTTTATTACAGTCATTGTTGAACCCTTTGTAATAGTGTGATTTGATAGTGTGATCTGATTTTAAGCTCAATTCATTTAGTGATTTTTTTGTGGCTGATAAGCAGAAAAAGATGAAATAGAAAAATTCAGATATTATCCCAAAAATAAGTGTATGAGGTGCTAGATATGGTAATTAGTTCTATTCAACCGTTCCACAATATATACATATGTCAGAATATGTGTATCATATTATTCACCATAACTGTATACAGTTTTTTATTTCTCAATTAAAAATAATAACACAAGTATGGAAATAACCCAAAGGTCTATCAACTGATGAATGGATAAGTAGAATGTGATATATCCAGGCAATGGAATACTTTTTGGCAATAAAAAGGAACACATTACCAATACGTGCTACAACATAGATGAACTTCAAAAACAACATGTTCAATAAAAGTCATCAGACACAAAAGACCACGTGTTGCATGATTCCATTCTTATGAAAGGTCCAGAATAGGCACAGCTACAGAGATGGAGAGTACATTAGTGGTTGCACAGGGCTAACATAGGGCCAGTAGGGGAGTGATTGCTAATAGGCACAAGGTTTCATTTGGGGATGATGAAATATTCTAACATTAGATTTTGGTGATGGGTTCATGTCTAAAAAAAATTGCTTCAAATTCCTGATGGAAAATTCTTATGTGATAATTATTTAGTGAATAAATTTTTGGAAGGTCTCTCTCTGACCCCAGATTCCTTTTATTTATTTAAGTTAAATTACTCTTTTCCATGGTGTTTACACCTCTGCAAGTTTTCCATAAATTATTACTTTTATTAAAGATCATTTAGTTGGGAATGTATCTTCTCCCGTACATTGTTCTGTTAATGCTCCCTAAAAATGTCCTTTTGTGTATTTCAGAAGATTCTGTGACAGAATCTGTAAAGTACCATGAGCTGAAACGTATTAGAAATAGCTGCTGTTCCTTTATCCCAATAAAGTAACTTATATCATACACTGCTACATAAATTGGTCTAATACTTGTTTCTTCAAATCTTCAGCAATGTTCAGCAGTGTTTCTCAGTTCTCCCTCAGTAGAATTTACCAAGATGGAAAAGCATTTTGGTTTGTCCCTTTATTGGTTTTTGTGTACTATTTCAGATGTTTCTCCAAGAGGTTGGCTTTGCTATAAATTAAGAAACTTCAAAAGAGGCTTCTAAAAATTTATCATTAGATTTCATGAAACATTTAAAAGTACTTGATTGAGGCTAGCATGATTTTAAAAATCACTAGCTGCTCATGTAACCAACCAGTCAAAACATAGAACATTACCATCACCCTAACAAATTTTCTGTGCCTCTTAGTAGCCACACCCAACTTCAATGAATCACTTATCAGATTTCTGGCCTTTTCCAGATTGTTATACAAAGAAAATTATATTGAATCTGGCTTCTTTTACTTGGCATAAAACTTTTTATATTTACTCATGTTAGTGCGTAACTAACATGTTAGTGCTAGTTCATTGTTTTTTTTATTACCAAGCTGTGTTAGATTGTACAGATGTAACACAATTTGTCTTTCCATTCACAAATTAATAAACATTTAGGTGCTTTCCAGTTCGGACTTATTAAAAATATAGCTGATAAATTTGGTAGAACTGCGTACATAGAGGTATTTATGAGGGCATGTGGATTCATTTCTTCAGGGAAAATAAGTAAGAGTCAAATTTCTGGGTCATGATGGTTAGTATATATTTAACTTCATAAGAAACTACCAACCTGTTTTAGAAAGTAGCTGTACCTTTTTACATTTCCACCAGCAATGCTGAGTTGCTCCACATCTTTGCTAACATTTGTTAACATTAGCTTTTTAAAATTTATGACTATCTTAGGCCATTCTAATAGATCTGTAGTTGTATCATATTGTAATTTTATTTTGGATTTACCCTTTTTCAGTTTTGTTGAGGTATAATTCATATGCAAAACTGCATGTATTTAAAGTATATAATGTATTAGGTTTTGATATATGTGTACAACCTGGAAACCATCACCACAGTCAAGAGAGTAAACATGTCCACCATACTCTTCGTAATCCATCCGTCCCCTTTCCTAATTTTTCTTCCTCACCTCACAGAAAACCACTAGTTTATTTTCTGTCATTGGATTATTTTGTATTTTTAGAATTTTATATAAATGGATCATATAATATGTTTTCTTTTTTATTAAGAAAACTTATAATAAAGTTTTTTTTCTTTTAATAAAGTGTTTTTCAACTTTTTTTTTTTTTAATCTCCTGGGACCCTTGAACCTATAGTTAAACTATAAGCGTATAGTTAAACCTATAAGTGTAACCATGGTACACTTAAATTATGTCAATCAAAAAAAAAAGAGTAAAAGAAAGAATATACTTACTGTGCTTTGAAAGTGTTTTGAAAATAATTTAATTAGTGATCTTTAAAAAATGTTGCTGCACACCTGAGATCTTCTCATGGCACACCAGTGTGCTGTGGCACATCGGTTGAAAAATCATTGTTTTACTAACGTCATTATTTTGAGATTCATCCTGTTGTTATCTATCAGTACTCTGTCCTTTTTTATTGCTAAGTAGTATTTATTTTATCCTTTTCAGAGTTATTCATTTGATTTTGTAGATCTAAGTTTATATCTGGTAACACATTCCTTCAGCCTGGAGAACTTCTTTGAATGTTTATTACAGAGCAGGTCAACTGGCCCTCAATTTTCTCACCTATTGTTTTTCTGAAAGTATCTTTGCTTTCATTTTTGACAGATTTTGCTCTGGGTATAGAATTCTAAGTCAACCGTTATTTTTTATTCTTACTTTTGACTGCTTTAAAGATGTTGCTCTATTTCTTTGTGGCTTATGTTGTTTTGGGGCATCTACATTAATTTTTATCTTTCTTCTTCTGTATATATGTGTTCCTCCCTCTTTTACCTCAGCTGCTGTCAAGATTTTCTCTTTATTTTGGATTTTCAGCATATTGACTATGTTGTATCCAGGTGTGTATAAGGTTTTTCTTTATTTGTTTGATGAATATCCTCTTTGGGTTGTTTGAGCTTGGATCTATGATTTGCTGTTTATTATATTTGGAAATTTCTTGGCCATTATCTCTTCAAATATCTCTTCTACCCCATTCTCTTTCTCTTATCATTCTGGGACTCCAACTACATGTACATCATTGTTGGATACTGTCTCACATCTCTTGGATACCCTATTCTGTATGATTATATTCTCTTGCTCGTGTGTGAGTGTGTGTGTGTGTCTGGGTAACTGCATTGACAGATCGTTACTTAATTTGTTCACCTGTGTTCAGTCTACTGAGCAGTATGCTAAAATCATTTTTCATCTCCAATATTGAGTTTTTAATTTCTAGCATGTCCATTTTTCTGCTGAAATCCCTTATTTGTTCATGCAAGTTTTCTGTATTTTTCTACTATAGCATTTTACACATTAAGCATAGTTACTGTAAAGCCTGGATATTACCTGAGTTCACTGCTATTGATTGCATTGTCTCTTGACAGTAAGTGGTGAGAGAGAGAGAGAAATGTAATTTTTTTTTTTTTTTTGTCAGTAGTGAATACATTTTTATTAATGTTGTATTATAATTGTATTCCCCTTATAATTTATCTAAATTGTTATGGCTTACCTATCAATATCAGTTTATGGCTTTTTCTTCAAAATGAATTACAAATATCTTTTATAATGTGCTGTTAAATAATTTTGGTCTGTATTAGGATTGAATTTATAAATGTATGAATTCCAGGCTTTTAAACTATAATTTTCCCTCAAAAGAATCCTTACGAATTTCCTATTGCCTGGGTTAACTTCAACAACTTCTTCTTCTTCTTCTTCTTCTTCTTCTTCTTCTTATTATTATTATTATTATTATTATTGTTGTTGTTAAATCATAGCTGTGTACATTAGTGCAATCAAAGGGTACAATGTGCTAGTTTCAAATACAATCTGAAATATTCTCATCAAACTGTTCAAGATAGCCTTCATGGCATTTTCTTAGTTATTGTATGTAGACATTTGTATTCTTCATTTAGTAGGTTTCACTGTACCCATTCTAAGATGCACCATAGGTGTGGCCTCACCCATTATCCTCCCTTCACCCTAATCTCCTCCCTCCCGTCCCCTCCCTTGGCCCTTTCCCCATATTCTTCTGCTATAGTTGGGTTATAGCCTTCATGTGAAAGCTATAAATTAGCTTAATACTAGGGCTGAGTACATTGGATAATTTTTCTTCCATTCCTGAGATACTTTGCTAAGAAGAATAGGTTCCAGTTCCATCCATGTAAACATGAAAGAGGTAGTCTCCATCTTTCTTTAAGGCTGCATAATATTCCATGGTATACATGTACCACAATTTGCTAGACCATTTGTGGGTCAATGGGCATTTGGGCTTCTTCCATGACTTAGCAATTATGAATTGGGCTGCAATAAACATTCTGGTACAGATGTTTTTGTTATATTGTGATTTTTGGTCTTCTGGATATATATCCATTAAAGGAATTATAGGATCCAATGGCAGGTCTATTTTTAGATCTCTAAGTATTCTCCAAACATCCTTCCAGAAAGAACGTATTCGTGTGCATTCCCACCAGCATTGTAGAAGTGTTCCCTTTTCTCCACATCCACACCAACATCTCTGGTTTTGGGATCTTGTTATGTGGGCTACTCTTACTGGGGTTAGGTGATATCTCAAAGTAGTTTTGATTTGCATTTCTCTGATGATTAAGAATAATGAGCTTTTTTTTCATGTGTTTGTAGATCGTGCATCAGTCTTCTTTAGAGAAGTTTCTCTTCAAGTCCTTTGCCCACCCTGAGATGGGATCACTTGTTCTTTTCTTACTAATACATTTGAGTTCTCTATGGATTCTGGTTATTAAACCTTTATTGGAGGTATGACCTGAAAATATTTTCTCCCATTCTGAGGGCTGTCTGCTTGCTTTACTTACTATGTTCTTGGCTGTGCAGAAGCTTTTTAGTTTGATCACATCCCAGTAATATATTTTTGATACTGCTTCAATTGCCTGAGGAGTGCTCCTCATAAAATATTCACCCAGGCCGATTCCTCAAGAGTTTTCCCTGCACTTTCTTCAAGTCTTTTTATAGTTTCATGTCTTAGGTTTAAATCTTTAATCCAATGAGAGTCTAACTTACTTAATGTTGAAAGGTGTGGGTACAGTTTCAGTCTTTTACAGGTTGCCAGCCAGTTCAACCAGCACCATTTGTTAAATAGGGAATCTTTTCCCCACTGAATGTTTTTAATTGGCTTGTCAAAGATCAAATAACAGTAAGTAGCTGAATTCATCTCTTGGTTCTCTATTTTGTTCCAGACATCTACTTCTCTGTTTTTGTGCCAGTACCATGCTGTTTTGATCACTATGGATTTATAGTACAGTTTCAGGTCTAGTAGCATGATTCCTCCTGCTTTGTTTTTATTTCTGAATAATGTTTTGGCTATTAAAGGTTTTTTATGATTCCATATAAAATGAAGTATAATTTTTTCCAGATCCTTAAAATATGACAATGGAGCTTTAATAGGAATTCCATTAAAATTATATATTGCTTTGGGTAGTACAGACATTTTAACAATGTTGATTCTTCCCATCCATGAGCATGGTATGTTTTCCAATTTGTTAAAATTTTCAGCTACTTCTTTTCTTAAAGTTTCATAGTTCTCTTTATAGATATCTTTTACATCCTTTGTTAGGTATACTCCCAAATATTTCATCTTCTTTGGCACTACTGTGAAAGGAACAGCATCCTTGACTGTTTTTTCAGCTTGGTTATTGTTGGTATATATACCTCTCTTTCCGTTTTCTTGAGGAAGGCTTACAGTGGTATAAATTTCCCTCTTAGGACTGCCTTTATCCCAGAGATTCTGGTAATTCGTGTCTTGATTGTTGTTTTGTTCCAAAAATTTGGTAATTTCCTTCTTAATCTTGTCTATAACCCATGTATCCTTTAGCATAAGGCTGTTTAGCTTCCATGTTTTTGTATGGGTATGCAGGTTCCTGTTGTTATTTAGTTCAACTTTTATTCCATGATGATCTGAGAAGATGCAAGGAATAATTTCTATTTTTTAAAATTTGCTGAGGTTAGATTTGTGGCCTAGGAT